>JAEIIL010012071.1:0-25751 GCA_018905715.1 Drosophila lini | reverse complement strand
ACAATTTTATTGTCAAACCATTTCTAGTGAAAACTAATTTTAATTAATTTTCACACTCGTATACCCCTGACTTTTCAATTAACAGAGTGAAAACTATAACAAATAAGTTTAAAAATTGTACATGTTAAAATAGCAATGAAAGCCTGAAATGTGCGGCACAATTTCTAAAAAATTAGCAAAGTTAACTTAACAAAATGTAACAAGCTAAAAAAAATTCAATGAATTTATAATATAATATAGAAAAGTGAAAAACTAAAATAGTTCCTAACGATGATTAAATTTCAAAATTCCTACAAGCAGTTAACTTTTGTAAAATTTTAATCAGAAATTTGGCAAAACTCATAAAATATTTATATGCATATATAAATATATATATTCGGTATAGCTAGCACAAATTGCCTTTTGTCGCGTGTCATTATTTTCACTTTCATTGACCCTCAATAAATTGAATTCAAAGAAATAGATTTTAATCAATTTCAATCAAGAACAATTGCTTAAATATTTGCATTTTTGAGGGCGAAAAGAAGCCTAACAGTTGAACTTAAAGAAGATGTAACAAAAACTAATATAAGATAAAGAAAATAGATAAAGGAAAGGCGTATTTATAGCAAGTCGACTCTTGGATACTCTTGTGGTTCAAATTATATTTTTTTAATTGTATTTTGTGGTTGTAAAAGGCGTAAAACCGATAGAAAATAATTTAATTTAACAATGCTGTATGTTAGTTATAAGATATAGTCATAGATGACATAAAAATAGATGGAGAAACGATAGAACCAAATAAATAATCACATTTATCGTTATTTTCGAAAAGATAAAAGTCGATTTTAAGTTGATAAGCATTTATATCCAATTAAGGAATATAACTAAATACATCAAGAAACTGACTAGAAACTAAGATAATAATTTGCTAATTGAATATAAAAGTTAATGTAAAGCCTTATCCTTCCCATCACAAAGATAATACCCTCAAAAAGGGTGTAAATAAAAGAAACCCAAAAAGAAATTAAGAGCGACAACAACTAAAAACGAAACAAATTAGCCAAAAAGTCGGAGACGAAATCGCATGTGAGTGGCCCGAAATAAACCCAATGTCAATGTGCGCATATACACATATATTTTCTTGATTCGTTGTCGCCAGGAATTTCTTTTTCTTTTCATTTATTTCGGCACCGATTTGAGAGGGGAGATTATCTAACTGGCTTAACACCTATTATTCCCCTCCGACCGGCTGATAAGCCAGTTACTATAGACCTACATCATATAATACGTAAATTCCGGCGAGTAGATGGAAAGGGGTTAATGGGAGATGCTGTCTGCCCCACTGTTTGGGGGTGGAAAGTACTTGACAGAGGTCAACACTTGCCCCACACACTGACTTACCTTACATCCCAGGTAAATGGCCATTCGGACACAGGCGCGCACCGCTGCATTCATGCCCTGGGAATCCCCGCCGCTGGTGAAGACGGCCAGACCCTTGTCCTTCTGTGAGCCGCGGGCCAGGAAGCGTTGATTAATCTCCGAATTCATGGTTCTACTTGTTCTATGCACTCTCTTTTCGCTATCTGTATCTTGGTTATTAACGGTATATAACGTAACGCACACACACGCACAGCACACACTCCACACACTATCGGTTTTGGGGATAAGGGCTTTGGTTTCCCTGTTTTTCCAAACTATTTCCTCGAGAACCGAGAACTACAGCTGGAGCTGGGCAATGTTATATCCAAAGTGGCTATAAATACTACTGTTCCTTTCCGCTCTGTTCCGTGGCTTTTCAGTTACTAGCGATATATATTCACGAGTATTCACAAGTTTCGCTTTTGCTTTTGACGTAACCTTGAAACGACCTTTTGGCCAGACGCATACACAACACAGACACACGCACACAGGAACGCGCGGGCGCTATGGCTGTAAGAGTGCGTACTGATGCAATGTCAGCGTTGCGTGGTTAAAATCCTTAGAGCCCGAATTCTCCACAAATTTTAATAGTTTATTAGGTGGGTGTACTGTGTGGGTGGGTATTATCAGTTATAAAACACTTTTCGCGAGTCGGAACGAGCGGAAAAAGGCGTTTAAGCAATTGGCTCTCGGTTTGTTTACGTTCGACCCACTTACGAGTATGTGTGTCAGCGGAGTCAGCTGTCGATCAGCTGGTCGGATATTGGCGAGTAAAAGCTCGAAAGCTTTCACCTCTTGGGCATGGGTGTTATCGGGCGTGAAAGTGTGCGTTATCGATGTGGTGGACTTTGAATCTTTAGTTTTTTATAACTTTTAAAAGTCTTTAAATTAAATTGAAATTAGGAGATATTTTTTTTAAGTAAACATTCTTTTTTCTATTAGCTGTTTAAATATATGAGATTTAAATTATAGAACATAATTAAACTTAAAAAAAAATTCCTTAATCCAAAATCGAGATACAAAAGCTATTTTGGTGCTAGAAATAAATTAAAAAAAAAAACTAACTTACATAGGGCATAATTGGATGCACAAAATCAACAACATCCTGCAAGGTTTTCAAACATTTTCTTAGCTCTTCTGGGGTTTCACCACATTTCCTCCTGTTAACACCCTTGACTTTTTCCAGAAGCCTTTTCTCTGGATAGAAATAATCCTTGCTCAAATTTTGAATTGGTTTTTGTTTAAAACAAGTGGACTTGGATTTGTCATCATCAGAGTTTTTATTGCAATCTCCACTGTGACACCTTCTCAACTGAAGTTGTTCGTGGTCTTGGGTGTTTTGGAGAAAGGCTTCTTGTTTTCTGAAGATTAAATCAAGTTAGGAAAATTTCATAAAAGCTACTACACTTATAAAATAAGAATCAAATATATATAATTTTTACTTCTTTATATAAATAAATAAATAAAATATTTACCTATGAAAAAGATCATGTCCAAGATGAGTTCGTATACTTTGATGATCAGTCCTGTTAAGGGTAAACTAGGGTACAAATATATATAGACAAATACATAAATAAGCTAATTACAGCTTTACCGTTGGGCGTAAAATAACTCCGTGGCTAGGAAGTCCTGGTAAGAAGTTATGGTGTGGGGATCTTCCATGATATTGGTGGACATTTTGTACCAACCGTCCATTTACTTCTAAGAGGCGTCTAAGAGATCTATCAGATACCTGAATTATATAGACAATGAAAGCCACTTACAGGGTTGGAAATTTAGTTAATACTCGAAATTTGATTGACTGCATGCCAACTGTAAATTTTGCCCCTAAACATAGCACATTTTTGGTCTTGTTTTGCCAATTTTCCTAAAGTTTTGACATTCGGATGTTGATTTTTGTGATTTTTATTGACTTTTAAATCAAGGAAAACCCGCTGAAAAAAATATACTCTCCAATTTTTTTTTGTATTATTTATTTAATTTTTGTTTTGTTTTTTTGTTGGTAATTAAGAAACTGTAATTTCAATAAACTTAAATATTCCACTCATACATCAATCTTTGCCTCTGTTATATATGCATACAATTTACGCCTACACCCGGATTTCATTTTTCATCTGTTTTGTTATCATTTACTCTGTTTTTGGTTTTTCTTTTGTATGAATGTGTATTGCAGTTTCACAATATTATTATTATTAGTTTTATATATTTCTGGGATTTCGACTTTATTAGCGTTGCGGCAAAAAAGTGTTTCATTTATTTAAATATATATATATTTTTTTGTTTGTTTTTTGGTTTTATATTCCTCACATTCATAATATAGCGATAAATTCAATTGCGAAAATATACATTTACTTTTATCATACATACATATGCTCTGTATGTTATGTTTACCGTTTTTTCTGTTGGACAATAATATATATTTTGTTTTGTTTTTCAAATACACATGCAAAGTTGTTGTCTTGTATGTATAAATTAAAAATTTGAATAGTTTTTTAGTTCACAATATTTATGTATTTTGATTCAATCTTGTTTTTATTTTAGTATTTCCATTGCTGCAGGTTGCAAAGTGTCGTTATAATTTCGAAGAAAAATCCGCTTCAAGCCGGGAAAGTCAATGCAAAAAATGCTTAAAATGTGAGAAAACTATTTGCCAGACGTTTAGGAACAAGTGTGGCGTTAAAGCAGGAAATATGTATGTATCTTTTCAAAATAATTTGAATTTGTGCAGACATTTTGCGCACAATAAAACTCGTGCCATTAGCCATGTTGCACAGATCGGAAATGAATAAAATTAAGTGACTTCCCCGCGGGCGATTTATTCGCTTTACAAAAAATCTCCTTTTCGACAGACAGTTTTTTTTCGGATATATAGAAATATGCGTGTATATATGTATGTATTATAATGAGTTATGCTTTTCACAATTGTTTATACCAAGAGAAAACAACAAAGAAATTTGCAATTGTAGATTTTAACCCTTTTTTTGTTTTATGTAAGACATGTATAAAAAATAGCAATGAACAATTATTATATTTATTTTCTTTTCTTGGTTTCTGTATTCATCCGTTCTCTCCACGATCGATCCTCGTAACAGATAATATGGTTCCTGCTGCTGTGATTTATGCTTTTTTGGATATTTTTTGAACCAATTTCCGCAAATGCAACCCTGTGTCACTGTTTGTGTGTGAGTGTGTGTGGGTGGGGGCTGGGGGGGGGGACGAACGAAAATCGAATTGAATTCGAATTCAAAATAATAAAGAATATTGGAAATTAGGTTTTTTTTTTGGTTTTATTTGTTTAGAAAAAGAATTACAAATAATACATAAGTTTTTGTTTTTATTTTTTGTTTGTTTTTCTCATTTGGTTCGCTTGGTTGTTGTTGTTGCTGTTCTTGCTTTCATGCTTTCTGTTCTTGCCATACGAAAAATTCAATTAAATTAATCAATTTGGACTCTTTGCAAAAAACGTATAATAAACCGAATTATCTCATTTCATTTCTTCGTGTGTATACAGTTAGGAATATTATTTATTTTTGTAAGGAGGAAATCCACAACGAGGCATCGCAATGGCGAGCGAGAAAACGGAGGCTCTCGGAGAGTTTCGGGGGGAAGAAAAACACACATACAATTACGACGAATTATCTGCTAGATTAATTTGATTCAAAAAACCGGAAAAAAATCCCATCGCCAAAACTCCAAGATACTCCGTAACCGCTCGGATCCATCATCATTCCGCTGCGATGCTGTATTTTCTTCTTAAGCAGTTTGCTGCAGCAGCTTTGCGGCTACATTTTCAGAATCGGATCGGCCGGCGCACTCGCCTCTCCTCCAAAGGAGAAGAGGAGCCGTTCCTTCGGCCACAAAAAAAAAACTATCCGGAACATCCGAATCCGGGGAATCGAGAGGAAGAGAGAGTGGCCAGCCGAACGGCCTCAAATGAACAGAAGCACAGAGTCCTGCTGCTCATCGTCCTCGCTAATTCGTATTTAAATGTATCCCAAATGTCTGTCTGCTGCACGCTGCTCTGCTTAGCTCCCTTCTCTCGCCTGGATTATCGTTTCACTTCAAATTGTTTTGCTTGCATGCTGGTTTTGCGTTTTGTTTTCTTTCTTGTTTTTGTTTTTTATAATATTTGTTTCTCTTTGTTGGTTTCTGGTTTTGTTTGTTTTTGTATTACTGAATAATATTTGCATAGTCAAAAAGGAAACATTTTTGCTTAGTTGTTTGGTTAGTTGTCACCGCCCTCCTGTGGCTCATCGCCGTCGCCCTGGGTGTCGGAGGTCCAGAGGGTCAGGTTGTCCCTCAACAGTTGCATGATGAGTGTCGAGTCCTTGTAGGAGTCCTCGTTGAGTGTGTCCAGCTCGGCTATCGCATCATCGAATGCCTACAGATCGGTTTTGGAGGGAATAAAGCATTATTAAATCGCATTCTCTTAAGGTTTTTGGGTGAAAATTAAAGGAAATGTTTTGTGGCAAGGCGGAATAATGCAAAACAAAAGCATTTTCAAACTTGGCATTAGGTTTCGTCATTCGTACATTAATTCTGTATTTTTGTTGGCTTCACTAAAAACAATTTGTAAAAATTTTAAGCATAAAAAAATAGTGTGTTGTGTGTAAATCAAAATAAAAATGTTTCAAATATTTAAAGAGTGCCACAGAAATTTAAAACAGGATTTAAAATCTTTAAAAATGCTTTCAAAAAGTTCAAAATTTAATTAACAAATTTTATAGCAAACTTTAGACACCATTTTTAAAGTCAATTCAAATCCTTAACAATTTCGTTGGCACCCCTATTTCTTTTTTTACCATAGCTACCAAGTAAATACAAAAAATAAAAGTGTTTCACCAGCAAAGGCCGCAAAGGTAAGTTTGTTTCACAGGCAAACTTTATTTGTTTTAATTTCTCATGCAGGGTGGGTACAAGGAGGCGTTTCAGAAAGTTCAGAATCTGCTGAAAGTTTCAAGTTTCCTTGAAAAATGGAGGGTTGTAACTTGCTCGGTTTGTTTTAATAACCATTAATCAACAGAGAAATGTGATAGGTGGGGGAGCCAAAGCTTTTAAAACTCTTGAAATTTCTTTTTAGTTTTTGGTTTTTAGTAAACGCTCTGGAAATCTTACTTGTTTTAGTCACAAAACAACATTTGAATTAGTAGCATTTTTTTTTAAGGAAATTAAAGAGCGGGTTAAGTTATTAAGTATACATCGCAAAAGTGTGAAGTATAAGTTTGAACTGAACCTGTTTAGCTAAGTGACAAGCCCTCGCTGGTGAATTGATTATTTCGTAATAGAAGACGGAAAAGTTGAGTGCTAGACCTAATCTGATTGGATGTGTTGGCTGCATTTTGGTTTTAGCAATATCGAACGCCTCCTGATAGGCTTTTTTCGAGTCCTCAACGACGGCTTTACACACGTTTTACACACGTTTTTTGAAAGTAAAGAAACAAATACCAAAGAATAAGGTTAGAAAAACTAAATAACAATCAACACTTCTTTATAAAAATAGTAAATAAATTCAATGAAGAATGAGTGTGTTGTCTGCCATCGCCGCTTTGCCATATAAACATTTCAATTAATCTCAGTTTCGTTTCGCTGTGGTATTAACCTGTTTAGCCAATTGGCAAGCTTTGTCTGGCGAGTTCAAAATCTCATAGTAGAAAACAGAGAAGTTAAGGGCCAGACCCAAACGGATGGGATGTGTTGGCTGCATTTTACCCTTGCTAATGTCAAATGCATCCTGGTAAGCGGTTTGCGAGTCATCGACAACGGCTGTTGTGGTTGCAAGATTGGTTTTTAGAAGGTTGGTTATCATATATATCATGTGTGTTTTGGTTTTGAGTGATTTTGCAAGTTGAGTGACTGATACTTACTGTTGCGTGCATCTCCTGTGGCAACCTCGGCTAAATACCTGTAATAATCTCCCTTCATCTTCAGGTAGAACACCTTGCTCTCGGGATTGCTGGCTTTTGGAATAAGGTATTTGTCCAGAAGTCCCTGTAAACACAAACAAACAAGTGTTTCAATTAATTTCCATTCAATTATGCACAAGAATTAACCAAGTAAGCCCACCTGGTTAAGGTTAAGCTCTCTCTTTTCTCTCCCCCAACACTTTTTCCATTTCAAAAACCCATCAAAGGCTCAAGCTGAGTTTAATCTAATATAAGAACACCAATCAGAGAGTGATAGGGGGGAATATATCCAGTCAGTCGCCCAAGTTCAACCCTGGGCCGTGGTCTATTTTCTCCGATGGCAATAAATTCCATATACTGTCTCCTTGTATGTGGGGGGAAAATGGATGGGAAATGCTCTTCTCGTATTCATTTTAAAAATAGATTTATTGATTGTAACAAATTTTATATTTCTCACTAAAGCAGGAAGGCACAAGAGCAGAGAAAGTGGGGGGGCGAAGCAAGGTTTTCACACCCTGAGCTGAGGGTGGCTTTCGTTTATATATACAAAATATATATATATACATATTTTTAAAAGACTGACAGGTTCCCAGGCTTAACCGTCACCCAGACAAGGTGTGTGTATCAAAAAATAATTAGATGGACCAATTACAACCCCATAAATCCGTCAGAGTGAGTAGAGACTTGCGCAGACACTTACCAAAACTTCGTAGCAGATTTCCCGCAGCTCCTTCTCCACACGCTCTCTGTACTCACGGGCGAGCTGCTGTTTTCTAGCGGATGCTTCGGTTTTCTGCTCAATGGAGGAGATGACACGCCACGATGACCTGGTTTGTTGGCGACACAACAGAAGAAGCGGGGGAACATGAAGACTAAGTCTAATTAGAGGAGAAGGAGAACTCACCTGCGGGCACCGACCACATTTTTGTAGGCAACGGACAGCAGATTTCTTTCCTCATTTGAAAGCTCAACGCCGGTCTCTGTGACGGATTTCATGGCCTGGGCCATGTCATCGTAGCTGCAATGACAAATAAAACAAATTCCATTAGTCATTAAAAAGGCAAAGAAAAAAATATATAAATCATAGACAACATAAAGATAAGTCATATCTTGAGGGGGGAAAATGCATTTCCAGCTTTTACTAAGCTTATTTATGAATCAATAAAAAACCATGGCAATTATAAACTTACCGCTCTGATTGCTCGGCCAGTTTAGCCTTCTGGACCAGTTCTTCCTTATCGACTGTCGACATTTTGTTTGTTTTTTTTTTGTTTTTCGGTTACTTCACAAAACTAATAAAATACGCCACACACAGTTCGATAATGCCGCTCAAAAGTTGCTTTCAAATGGCTTTTTTCTGCAAATAAATTAGAAAGTAAAACTAAGCATTAGTTTATATATTCTTTTATGGTGGTGAGGCTTAACCCTAAACCGTTATCTATCGGCTTATAGTTCTAAGTAAACGTCATTAGAGAAACACCTGACTTAACAACAGTCTACAAAGTCTTTTGTGGCGGATTACCTAGTGCTGTTATTTAGCTTAAATTCCACCACAAAAGCGGAAATTGCACAACACAGTTGCAGGCAAATGTTAAGGCAATGCTTATTGCTGTTACTCAATTTGCTAAAGGAGTGGGAAATATCAGTTTTTTCAGGGTATATAAGCACCCATAGATTCTACAAACTAATTTTCTAAATATTTTTCTATTGTTTTGAAAATTGATACAAGGCAACTTTGAGCTTCAATAAAATGATATCTCAGTTGGTCCTATTTATAACATTTTTCTAAATTATAATAATCCCATTTATAGGGTTTATCAATGGTTAAACTTCTATAAATTGATCTGAAATTTGGGATGCATAAACATTACGTTAAAATAAAATTATTTTCAAGTTTACACTATGGTTAAAAAGTTTCTAAATAATATTAATCTGATTTTAAGTTTAAAAAATTCTTAAATTACTATAAATTGATCTGAAATTTAAAACATGGAAACTCTGAGCTATAAAAATAGCATATCAAATTATTTTTACAAGTTTTTCTTAATACATTTTCGTAGAAATTTACATTTAAATAAAATAAGTTAAGATTCCTAACTGGGAAGTACTGGAAAGTAATAATAAAATTATGATTAATGCATTTTCTGCTTATTAGAATTTTGTAATCTTGCAATTCCAAATAACAACCTTCTGATAAAACCCAACTTCAGACAATACTGATATACCCAGCTTGCACTTGCTTTAAATATGCCTGGGTATGACTTGTCGTACAAATTTAGTTTGTTGTCATGCTTCCGCCGCTGGACGAAAGTGTTGAATTTAAAGCTCCGATGAGTCACGACTCCGCAGCAGCAGCAGCAGCAGGTCTTTATTGACTAATCGCTGACGGAATTTAAATTTAAAAGGCAAAAAACCAGGCACACACCAGTGGACATGGCCGCACGTGCGGCATTCAAACTAACTAAGTAAGCTATGCAACAATTTAAAGCCAAGTTTATGGCTTATGGGGACGGCGACGAACGTAGAGAGTATCTAGCAGATAGATCCGAGAAATACATGTTGTTCGACAAACTGTGTTAAAAATAAATCATGAATAAGAGAGCGGCAAACTAGAGAGATAAAGTGAGAGAGGGAGAAATGGAGCAAAAGTCAGATGTCTGAGGAGAGTGTGTGTGTGCCAAAGATAGATATATATATTTATGTACGTGTCCGTCCGTTTGTATTTTCCCCGTACAGTGACGCACTCAATTATTTTGCCCACTCGGTGAACTTCTATCGATTAAACGTGCAGTAATTATTACCAACAAAAATAACAAAAAAAAAAAACCCAACAAGAAACACGAAAATACGCGACAGTCGTTAAATTATCCCCGCCTCCCACGTAATCCAATTAGAGTCTCTTTGGGTGATAGGATCTATCCAAACTTCCAAACGTAGGATCAATTTCCTGCTTCCTTTTTTTTTTCTTCTTTGTTTTTAGAGGAAAGTGAAGGAAAATCGATTAATTTCCGCTCGACCTGGAACGGGCTTGAAAGGGAAATTTCGCAGGGGAAGGGAGAATGAAAATGGAAAAGCGGCGGGCGTGTGTGTGTGTGTGTGTGGAAATGCATGTGGGCGCTGCTTGCTGCTGCTGTTGGTATTTTTAGACAACTTGCGGCGGCCTCTGGACAAGAAACATTTTGTTTGCCATCCCACTGCCCCGCCCAGCCCGCGGAAACCTCGAAATGCCAGTGCACCGAGCGATGATTGAAATGGAAAAATCTGTTGCCGCCGTCGCCACATATCGCGTCATGAAACAAGCAACCACCGCGTACCATCCACCCAAAACCCACCGCCACAAATACCGCGTTCAATTGGATTTACAGTCCAGCTTGGCTAACTGGAACTTAGGTTCAAACGGAAGGCAAAGAATTGGGACATTCTATTTGTCTGAAAACAAGAAAACTATTTTTCAAACTGTAGAGATATGATTTCAGATTCTAAGCCCACGTTTTAAAGCTGCAATTTTTAAGCTCAAGTTTTAAAAATGAAAGAACAACAAATTAAGATTTTGAAAGCTATTTAAAAGCGATATTTTACATAGATTTATAGGTAAATAACACTATCAAATCTTCAAGAAAAATAAGCTATAAGCTTTTAAGCCTGTTTAGGCAATTTCGAGATACAAAAAAAAGATTGATTGTTGTTTTCGTACAACGATCGACCGCCAAATTAAAAAAGCATTGACCCTTTGTCCAAACAAAGGCGGCAGGGGTGGGGCGTGGCAAAGGGGTGGATCGCAAGGGAGGTGGGCGCGGCACAATGCCAACGCGTTTTTAGGTCAATTGACATGTTTTTTTTTTGTGGGAAATACCAAAACATTAAGCCAGGCGTAACGTAAATTAACAAAACACTCCCCAAAATGGGCAAAAAATGTTTGTAGTTTTTTCTAATTTGACACAAAAACTTGTTCCGACCACGCAGAAAGCCCAAACAACATTGCTCATCTGCTTGAGTGGCTAAATTAATGGAAAAAGGGCACCAATACAGGTGGGCACAGGCTGTGATACATTTTAGAGAGCCGCTGCTTCTGCGGCGGTTGCTGCTAGTAAGTAGTGTAAACTCTAGAAACCCATGGGCAAAATTTTACGATGACGGAACTTTAAACTTTATCGCTGCGCAAGTGTGTGAGAGTGTCAAGATTGTGTGTGTGCCGGGCCAACCAACGGTGAATTGGCCACAGCATGCGCAGTAGCTGAAAAAAAGCCGATGATGTAGAAATTCCTCTACATGTGTAGACTCACCACACCACCTTCTCTACTTGGGGCGACAAAAAGTTACTAACTTTTATTAGTCGAGAGAGAGTGTGTATGTGCGTGCGTGAGTATGGGTGCGTATTGCGTTCTGGGTGGTGATGGTGGGGCAACAGCAGCAGCAGCAAATCGTGTTTCCAAGTGCGGCGCTACAGAATTATAAAAATAATCGGGGAGCAAGGAGGTGGAAGAGAGTGCGGAGGAAAGCCGCTCTCCCACAAATACACTGGCATAAGAACGCCGCTGGCTGAGAGACGACGAAATGTATCTACCACAGCGGCCGCCAAGTGTGGTAGGTTTCTGGGGAGAAACACACCTAACCGCGTGTCCAAGTAGATATATAATACATATATATATGTATATTCCGCTGCGTACTGTGTGTAGATATTCAGGCACATATAGAGCTGGCTATATATACGTATATATAGAAGTCGGCTGCCGCCTACAACTTAACCGATGATGAGCTGATGAAGATGACGGGAAATACGAAGCTACAAGCGAATCTCACCGCATCACCTACACACATGCACCAATACTCGGTCAAATCGGGAATGTTCTTTTATTTCTTCTTTCTTTCTGTCCATTTCTTCCTCTTTTTTTTTTGCACAAATTCACACTTTTGACTTTTTGCGTAGAACTTTTTTCGGGGTTTTGGGATCGATTTTCCCTGTGAGCCGAGTATAGATGCATGTAATGGGGCGACTTTACACGTGTTTTTCCTTTGATTTTTTGCAATTTTCCCGTTTTGTAATTCCAACACTCACAGGCGCACACACCACACACAGATACATAGATACAATCTGGCCAGCAGCAAAATTCTGTTACTTACATTCTCGATTAACTGAAACTGAAACGACAACGAACGAACACTACCAACGAACGAATGAGAATGACGGACGGAAAGGTTGCACACACTCGCCGCCGCTGCCGCTGTATCTGTATCTTTGCCTCGCGTACGCACACAGATGCGCCGCCGCAAGGAGAGCGCCGGAGAGCGAGCTACTTTTTCAGGGTTGCCAACCTGCCGGCGGCAGTAAAGTTGCCAGGTGTGCTGTGTGTGCAGGTAAAATTTAAAAACGCAACTTCTATTTACGAGCCACCACCACAAAATAAACTCATTAGCAACTCTCTGGATGGACCGCAGGCAAACGCTAAAGCTTTTATTGTTTCCCGTTTCTGCGCATTTACCCTTCAACTTGTCGTTAAGTAATATTCGTCAAGTTGCCAAGTTAGTTTACCCAACCTGTTGAAACTTACGAGCGCTTATCTCGGCACCCAGATTACGCTTTTATCTTGACTTTATGATACTCCGCAAGGAGGAAACTAATCGCGAGATGTATGCCATTGATAAGGGGGGCGGCGGTAAATTGCCTTAATTCTAATTTGGATTTCATTGAATTTGGGCGCGCACACATATAAAAAGCGAGATATCAGCGCCACTTATGCTTTCTACCAGAGGTGGGTGTGTGCACGAATTGGAGTAATGTAGCGATATTTAATGCAATATTTAAGAGATTTGTTGTTTACCGTGATTTTTACAGCAGCGAAAATAATTACTCTAGAGAATAAGATTTTTAAAGCGGTATTTATCAATGCAACCAACAAAATTTCAACCAAGTTTAAAATTAGAGAACAGGGGCAGAAAATTTTGGGATCAATAATTCATATAACAGTGATTATTTTAGCAATGTTATTAAGGTGTACCCGTTTTAATTAAGATTTGGAATTGTATTTTTTAATACTTCGTATCACTGAAGTAAAAGAATTTACTGTCGTGACTCGTGCCTGTGGCGTGCGTGAAGCTTTTCTCACGCGCACATCTCTACTTTTTACTACGCTCAAGACGGAGAAAAATTACGTCATCGGCGTCCTATTTGCCAGTGGTAATGAAAAACGACTTTTCCGCTTGCAGTTACATTTTCGCAATGCGAATACCGCACGCAACACATATTGAACGCCTCAGGGCGGCGGCTATCCAATTAGCGGCCCTCGGAATCAATAATGTGTGTGTGGGCGCAGTTATTTGTGGCAAAATTTCGGGTTTCGCCGACAATATGGCGGCGCAAGGTGAAATTACTCACTGCGCCTGGAACTTTTGGGGCGGAGTTCGAAGATCAATATGCTCCAGCAGCACTCAACACTCTTATTTTAATTAGTTTACCAAAAACGGAGCAACAAACTTAATAATTAGTTAATTCACCTTCTTACGGACAGTGTGACCCTCGACAACTAAAGTGTTTTCCAATTTTCTACATTCGTTCTGTTCTGGCCGAGTGGTTTTTTATTTTTTACGTAGGCTGGTCATACTTGTCTAAGCTAGCACGTAGGAAAACGTAATCTTGTGGTGGGGAACTTTGCTTAACGAAACGTATTGTTTCCTAAATGTTACCTTATTTATTGGTTTTAACAAACAATTTAAGGGGCTTTCTGTTGCCTATAGGATTTATAATATTTGTGTTTAATTCACCAAAATTTGTTTGCAATAAAAGCCTGGCTAGATATTTATTTTTTAGTTAAAAAACGTAACAAAATCTCGATTTTATTAGTTTTCATGGCAGTTATCGATATCTCCTTGTACCATCTCTAGCAAACCGCACGTGTTGAATTGTTGTGTGGGAATTCTTTTCTTGGTTTATAACTAAAAACTCGTTGCTTTAAACACATTCAGCCATGCCGCGCTCCAAACGTGATAAGAAAGGTAGGAGTTTATATATTCTTTAAATGTTTTTACCCTACTAAGGTCTTGTATTTGTTTATTTTTAGTTTCTCTGACCAAAACCGACCGCAAGGGCCTGGCATGGAAACAGCGAATTGTGGACGACATTCGCTTTTGTGTGGAAAAATACCCAAATATATTCGTGTTCCAGGTCCAGAATATGAGGAACAGTTTGCTGAAGGATCTGCGACAGGAGTGGAAGCAGAATTCCAGGTTTATCTTTGGCAAAAATCGCGTGATGCAAATCGGTTTGGGACGCACCAAGAGCGAGGAAGTGGAGCCGGATCTGCACAAGGTAAGGAGCTCTTTGAAGGGTTTAAAGCTATCTCTCATACTTGCTTATTTGTCCAGCTCTCCAAGCGCCTCACCGGCCAGGTGGGTCTCCTCTTCACGGACAAGTCCAAGAAGGAGGTTCTGGAGTGGGCCGAAAACTACTGGGCCGTGGAGTACGCACGCAGTGGCTTTGTGGCCACGGAGACTGTCACCCTGCCAGCTGGACCCCTGGAGGAGTTTGCCCATTCCATGGAGCCGCATTTGCGTTCCTTGGGTCTGCCCACCAAGCTGGAGAAGGGCATTGTGACCATCTACAGTGATTACACCGTCTGCGAGGAGGGCAAAGTGCTGACACCCGAACAGGCGAGAATCCTCAAGCTGCTGGGCAAGCCCATGGCCAAGTTCAGGCTCACAATGAAGTGCTCGTGGACCAAGAGCGAGGGCTTCCACCTGCATGTCGAGGATGATGTCAATGATGAGGAGCAGGCCGATAGCGCCATGGAAGAAGAAGCCAACGAGGCTATGGATGACGACGACAATGAGGACGAAGAGGAGGATGATGAATAAATTAGTTTTAGGTTTAGAATTAATTTTGTATGTATATATTAAATAATGCAAATATATATATACAACGTATATTTTGTATCATATATAAACTATATATTATCTTACGTTCAACACAGATAATACTCGATTAATCATAGCTTAGACTAGGTAACTAAGTAGGCAAAACACTTGAGAAGCATTCCGGATATATTGCAACTAATAACCAAAAAAAGAAGCCGTTGTACGATGTCCAGGAAGAAGGCACGTTCCTATCAGGTTCCGTCGTCGGAGAGGATGTATAGCACCAGTGGCTGGTTGTTTTCGTTATCCTCCTCCTCCAGCAAATCGCTGCCGTTGAGGGAGAGTTCCGGCGAGCCTCCGGAGGTCTCCAGCTCCAAGGCACTTGTGGTGGCGGCACTAAGGAAGAGCTCCAGTGGCATGGACTGCTCTAAGAGTTGACGATTCGTTGGAGTTTCATTGTCCAGTGCCGCCTCACCATCTTCCTCCTCCTCCTCCTCGCCGCCTTCGTCATCGTCGTCCAGTTCCTCTCCAGCTGACAACTCCAACGGCTCCGCGGCGGCCATGTCCAAATGTTATTTGTCCGTCAGCAGAGCGCCCGTGGGATTCGAGGGCACTGTGCATCCGGCGGCAATGTGCTCCATCACCTGCTGCTTCAGCTGCGCTACATGATCCTTGAGGTTCTTCACGATACCCGCCAAATCGATATTCTCGCCCTTGAGGATCTTGACGCGATCTTCCAGCTTCGAGATGCGCTCCAGCTTGCGCTTGCGGCACTTGGAGGCGGCCACACGATTCCGCTGTCTCTTCCGCTCCAGCTTGATCTTCTCCTGAGTTTCCATATCGATGGGGCTAACGGTGGGCGAACCAACCGGATTTTGTGGCTCGTCCTTGATGATAAACGAACCGTTGCCCTCGTTGGCGTAGGTAAAGGTGCCGCCACTAATACCGTTGTTCACGGCAGTGGCTGTGGAGCCCACGGCAGCAACGGCGGCGGCGGCAGCAGCAGCCGCAGCAGCAGCTTGGCTTCCGGCGGGAAAGGCCTGCGAGTTGGTGTGCAAATTCTGCAGCGCCTCCTCGAAGCCCTTGCCGAAGGCCTCCTGCTCGACGGTGACGGGACCCACTTTGGTGGGAAAGACCTTGCCCGGCTGCGGGGTCTGTATGAGGTTGTTGGCCAGTATGATCTCCAGATCGGGTGTGTTTAAGGTCTTGGCCTGCAGATCCGGTGAGTTGATGACCAGCGGAGCTATAATCCGCTTATTCTTGGCGCCCTTGCTGTTCAGGTCAAGGAAACCGGGACGTTTGTTGGGCGTGGAGGTGGTTAGGCCGGGCGTTTGGAAATCCAGCGACATGGGGGCGGCGACAACACCTTCTTCACCGACGGGCTCCGTTTTAGGTATGATCTGGACGGTGTTTGAAACCGAACTGCTATTGGCAGCAGCAGCAGCAGCGGATACGGGGGTTTTCATGCTTTGCGCCCAAGTAATGACGTCAGTCTGTGATTTCCAGCGAAAAAAAGAGAGGAAAGGCAAACAACACACTGTGATAAACTCGTTTTAGGTCCGATGAGTCATGCGAATTATCTCGCCACACATACGTATATACACATACACACGTACATACAAATACTTACCAAAGGCAGAGGGGTGGTGTTATTCTCGGTACGTGACCCGTAAAATGTGGCGGAAGTTGGCGGCACTTGTTTATGCAATAACTGCGACTCAACTGCTCTCTGATTACTCTTGTTTTATTACACACTGGAGGGTTTTTTATTAGTTTGTAGGTTTATTTATAAAAACAAGATTAATTACGCCAGATTTGTGTTTTGTTGCTGCGCAAGTGTGACCAGAAAGTATGAGTCGAGGAGAGCTTTATTAATATTAGGTGGCATTTTTAGGACATTTTTGTTTACTGGTGCTTTTAGTGGGGACACTAACCACTGGGCCAGTAGTTAAGTTTGTGGACTGTTCCGTTAAATTTGAATTTAAGTCGTTAAAATGGTTAAAATATTTATTTATTAATAAAAAAATATAAAAAAATTAAATAATAATAAAATAAATAAAAAGTCTTGAGAAAACAAATTTTAAAAATTTTTAAAAATTGACAAGGGCGCAGGTATTGCCTTTTGTTGTTTAAGGAAGGGGCATAATCATTTTTTCCTTATCTTTAGGGAATTTTAATTGTCATTTTATGATTTTTATGATAATCATTTAAAAGGAAACCTTCGACTAATGTTTCCCAGCATCCTAAAAAATCCCCGCAAATTCCAGAAATTAAAAAACAATCACTTTTAGGGACCAATCCCACATTTATATTCGACATTTATGATAACTGTATAGCAATAAATATTTTCAAATGTTCTTTTGGTTTTGGTTTTCTGTTTTTTTCTTGTTTACGCAAACTGTAGCATATACATCAAGTTCAAATATATATATATTTATTCGTTTATATGTAAATACACATTAATAATATTTTGATTTAGCAACCTCAGGGTCTTGGATGTCAATTGAGACCCGGTTGTTATTTGCCATTACTAAAAGATTTACACATTTATTAAACTCCTGTCGCGTGTATATATTATATAATCACATCTATAGATTTGTTTTAAGAGCATAAAATATTTGTCTTAGTCATGCCGTTGTTTTTATTGTATGCACTTTGAAACACATTCACGGGGTGAAGAGAGAAAGAGATTCCTGATAAGAGGAGTTTGGATAGGAAACCCCCCTAGCTCCTTGTTACTCAGCATCATTCCCAAGTGTATTTTATGCTAAAATCGATATATATATATATAGTATATTATGTGGTATGTATGTTCTCTGCACATCCAAGTCAAACGAAAGCTGGTTGCAAGTTTGATCTGGGGGACTAGCTGCCAATTGTGAGCTGGGCTTTACATTTTTCATTCCCGAATGTCGTCAAGCGAATTTAAGAAGTGTTACTTAAAAAGCGGTTACACGCACATACATATCCATATATATGTTTCGGTTATGATCACTTTTTTGTACATTTAAACATGCATATATAACTTGCAAATATGTTTCGAAAAATTCTGTTTCAAATAAAGAGTAATTCTCGGGCCGCTGAACGGCATCTACTGCATTGAACTGAATCGTTATTGTATACATATATATAATAATATATATATATATATATATATATGATCTCTTTAGGTATCTGGTAAACTCTAGTTGGCTGCTGCTGCTGCCGGACAGCAGTCAGGAAAATCCATCAAAATATTTTAGTTTTGAATCAAATATTTGATCTTGCTAAGTTCAGCTTGGTTTCATTTTTTATATATATCCTTTTTTTTGGGATCATTTTTATATCTTCTCTCTCTGGTATTGGTTTCATTTTGTTTATGTTTTCGATTTTGGTTTTTCTTTTTAAACGCACACAAAAAGACGTTAGGAAAACGCTGGGCGGCAGTCTGCTTTGGAAAAGCCGCTTAAAGCCCAATCTCCCGCATTGCCCTGTACAGGCAGGGATTCTTCAGGCATTCCCTGGGACCCAGCTGCCGGCCGGGGGATCCGCGCAGGATCATCAGGATGGATTTGGCCGCCGACTGGCACTCGTTGCTGTCGCCACAAATGCCATCTGCCTCCGCCAGATACTGGTAATCGCAGGCCACTTGAGAGGCGCCCTGGAAAACGTGAAAAAAATCATTAAAAATTCCATAAAAAATAATTCAAACGAAGCTAAAAATCCAGCTTCTACTCACACAAAGATAGCAGATTTGATGGACTCCACAGAGTGGCAACAGCTCCTGGTTGATGTCCCCAGAGATCAGATCCACTCCACGGCATCTCTCCGCCATGGATTCGATAATAGGACACTGATTGGAGCCTATAATGTAGTTCTTGTTGCCCAAATAGGCATCGTTGAGGGTCTCGTAGGGGGCACTGCCCAGACTGAGGGCCTCCTCCATGGTATTGGGCTGCTCTGGATATCGTAGGTAGCCACCACTCCGCTTCCTCTTCTCCATATCCTTGGGATGTCTCACCATCCCCTCCTGCTCTGCGTCCTCCTCATCAGCCTGGTCCTTCTTCACCGACTTCTTGGCCTGCCAATAGTTGGAGTTCAGTGAGTTCTCCTCCGATTCCGGTTCAATGGCATTGCGCAACAGGTGATTGTCAGTGTCCACCGAGCGCCTGAGCTTGTCCAGAGCTCGACGCATCTTTTCCAGACTGTAAGCAGTGGCCAGGCGTGAGAGGACATGATCCTTGATCCGGCGAATGTCATCCCGGCTATTGAGACCCTCGTGGGCGCCGGTATACTTGATGGTTTCGTCAATGATAAAGTCCTCGATGGACTGCAGCTTCTTGTCCATGCTCTCCAGCTTCTCGACATCGAGGTTGTTGCGCTTTTTCTTCTCCTCCCCGGACTTGTCATCGGTGTCATCAGCGTCATCGTCATCCTCGTCATGGCTGGTGTCTGCATCGCTGCGTTTTTTAAGTTGTCTGGAAGGATGAAGAAGGATTTGGAAGGATTAGAAGCTGGAATAATATAGATTTCTATGAGAAATCTTGGCTAACTCACTCATTTCCCTGGACGGAGGACTTCTTCTTGCGATCCAACCCAAAGTACTGTGACCAATCAATGGATTTCTTGGCTCGGAGCATCAGGTGGCCCACGGTGGGGGCATGCAAGTGCTTGGAGCTTCCCCCGATCCCAGAGAGACCGCCGGCAGCAGCTCGCTTCTTCTTTCGTCGCCGCTCTTCGGCTTCCTCTGCCTCAAGATCCCCCTCGCCGTCCTCCTCATCAAACTCATCATGATCATCCTCATCGGAGCTCTCTTCACCCTCCTCATCGTGCTCATCGGTTTCCGGTTCCTCTGGATTCTCGCCGTGATTGTGATCACTACGTTTACGATGGCGATATTCCGGCAACATTCCGGGGACATGACCGCCATGATGTCCAGCATGACCGCCATGTTGTACCATCTCGCCGGGGCCAGAGGGAGTGGAGAGGGTAGGCGCCTCCTTGGGCGTAACACTGGTCACATTGACCCGCTGGAAGTTAATCTCCAGACGCATATCACCCAAAGCTGTGGCCGTGGCTGGCGGGGACTCGGGAGTATGTGTGGTGGTGGCCTTTGGCTCATCCGCTGAACGCTTGCGTTTCTCCTCGGGATGAGACTGCGATTCGCTGGGCTTGCCGAAGAGCTCGCTTAGCTCCTGGGCTACCCGCTCATCGGTTCTGCCCAGCGGTGACTCTGGATTGGAGCTGGAGGTGCTACGCTTGGCCACCGGGAAACGCTTCCGCTTGTCGCCGTTGTAGGGCAGCCAGGGGAGAACCGGATAGGAGCGCTTCTTCTGCATCAACAGGTAGTAGGGCGGCACTCGCATGCGCTTCTTTTGCTCGAAGAGCTCCGCATCCTGGGGCTGGAGCTCTGACTCTAGGTCCTGTTGGTTCTTGGCTTGGTCAAGGTGACGCCACCATTGACGCACAGCATCCCGTTCCCTGGCCTCCTCGATTTCGCGCAGAAACTGCTCCGTCAGCTCGTTGTGAGAGGGTTCGGCGTTCAGGGGCTGATTTTCACGCTCACGGAAAACCGATGGCACGGGTCCATCTGAAAGAGATTGGGGGAAAGGATTAGGCTTGGGAGTAAATATGGGGTTTGAAAAGGGAATAAAAGTTAATGAAAGTAAGCTTTTTGGAAGGGTTAATCCAGGAAAGAGGATTATTTTGGTACGAAAAAGTTAAAGAGTAAATTTAAAATAAATAAAAAATATGCTTAAAAGTATGGAATAATATGTTTTATTAGAAAAAAGGAGTAAACATTTTTACGGCATACTTTTAGGCACCTTTTTAAAACGTTTTTGTATCAATTGTTAAATAGTCCCAATAATATTTCTTATAAAAAATTTCATATAAATTTAACTTTCATTTTAAAATAATTTTTAAATTTTCCAAGAATTTTGCTGTGTTTTATTTCATTAAAAAATAATATAGCATACTTTTAAACACCCTCTTAAACGTTTTCCAATCAATATCCTTCTCCTCCTCTAAGTAAACATCCTTGACTATAGATCTTCCTTCCCCACATTACAATAAATTAATTAAAACTCAATTATTATTGACAGAGCATTTCCCCCGTATTGATGGACTGCCCGATGACTTAACTTTGACCTTGAGGAGGCACTGAGTCCGGTCAATAAATTCTCTCCGTGTGTGTGTGTGCGTGGACATGCATCAACTTGTTGGGCCGGCCATTAAATCAAATGACAGGAAGACAGGCGGCAAGCGGACAGGATCTGTCGGTTCGGATAGGACCCGCTTCCAGCTGATTGCATTCATCATTCTGGCATCGGACTTTGGGCTTTCCACTTGTAACTTCGCCCACTCACAAGTTAATCGGAGCTAAGTGGTTTTAGCCAGGCCATTGTGTTGGCCTTATCCACTCAATTCTCTTACTATTTGGCGCCTCAAGTGGACACATGCTTTCAGGCTCTGCACACACACACAGTTTGGGTCAGGATAATAGCACTTGGGAATTTTTTTGGAGGGTCCATCCATAAATTATTCTAGACAATGGCAACACTTTTCAGTGGGTGTCGAGGGGAAAACCATTAGTTTGGTCCTAAATCAGGATTTTCTTGGGACCTTTCAACAATTTAAGAAATGGAATTTATGCAGGGAGGACACAGCAATGGGTTTAAATTTAAATATAATCATTTAATTTCAATATATTCAATGTGTGCTTAAAAAGTGGGGCATTAACGATTTACGGGGGGTTTTAAGACCTTTGCAATTTTTTTGGAGTTTTATATTAGGTACATGTCTATTTCTATTATAATAAAACACTCTAAAATCTAGCAAATTAACAAAAATAAATAAAATGACCTAACTAATGTAAGGAACTAAGATTAAATTATATAGATTATAATTTTCAAAAAATTCTACATAATTGTTAAAGATTTGTACAACCTTTTTTAAATTTTTACAACTGTAATAATAATAACTAACTTTTCATAAATTATTTTATTTTGTGAATATTATTTTTTGGTGCAGTGCTAATGACATGACCCCCACTGTGGGTAGTGCGTGCTTTCAGTGCGTTGGGTGCTCTTAGTGCTTGGTGCTCTTGGTGGCTTTGTGATTCTTTACTTACCAAACTGCTCGTCACGTTCCCGAAAAGAAGAGAAGCGCTTTCTCTTCTCATCGGCCAAAAGCAGATTATTATTATTCGCACTATCCGTACCATGGCCCAGTCCCAGTCCCAATCCCAGACCCAAGCCCAGACCCAGATTATGATCCTGGCCATAGTTGTCCTCGTCCTCGCGTTCTAAGTACTTGCCGAGTGCCTTGTTAACTCGATGGCGATTCCGATTCCTATTCTTGCCAAATAAATCGCCATCTGTGGGGGTTTTTGCGGGGTGTTCGTGTTGGTGTGATGTTATTTTTCGTGTGTCCAAAAGAGAGAAAAGAACACAAAGAAATGTGACTTGTGAGAGGAGAGTGTGTGGAGGGGGGAGGGAGAAAATCCGGAAAATCTGTGTGCTTAGAGGGGTTCGCTTTTCCAAGGCACGTGCACTCTACATGCGGGTCAACTTTTGCTTATCCGCTTGCTCTTTTTTATGTTTTCTCCTGCCAGCGCAGGATATCTGTTTCGGTTTCAGGTTCTGATTGTGATTCTGATTGGAACTCGGACACGACGGGGTCTTTATGTAAATCTATGCATGCAATTGACAGCCCATCATCTTCATTGCAGTCACATAAATCTAATAATAATATTGAGCATGTTTCTGGATTTGACTAAAGTGGCATGTTGCACAAACGTCATTGATTTGGAAGGATAACAAGGCTTTATCCGGTTTAAAATGAGGGGGTTTAAAGGTTTTAACTAGTCTACTAATATATAGGTTAAGCTTTGTTAATGAATATTCCTTTAACAATAAAAACACCTGTTGATTTTATAAAATAAATAAAATTAGCTTAGAAAGCAAGGAGCAATTTCCAGTAATGAATTTCACACTTGAGAGCATAACTACATTTTTTTAAAGGTTAACTAATTCAAGTTAATTGCAAACAATCCTTCAAGCTTAATTAGTTTTTTCTTAGAAGATTTATTTACCTATTTTTAAAATGCAAACATAAATGTTAACAAAAACATACAATAAATGTAATAATTCTCCTCAAATAAACTCTCTTCTACAAATCTTAAAATTTTCCTTAACAAAAGCTTAAGCAATTAATCAACAAATAAAAGAAAACAAAAGCTAACGCTTTGCTAAATAAAGAAAAAAAAACTACAAAACAAATACAAGTGACAAGCAACTAAAGGTCTAAGGACTAAGGACTCGCCTAGCGCTTTCACTTGAAGGTTAATCAAAGTTCATATTTCCTGGGGGGAATATTGTTTGATTAAGTTATCCTGGCAAGGTTATGGCTTCGCTTATACCCATTCACCCCCAGGGAAGCCATTTTCCCATTAAGCCAGACCACCACTCACCTTCGTCCCAATCGTCGAGGGATGGTGGTGGCGGAGCATTCAACGGATACTTGGCCGCCTCCCGTCGATGCAGTTCGTCCACAGCCGCCTGCAGCGAATAGGCAGCCGTGCGCTGTGGTGTCGCCTGAATGCACTGCATAACCATGCCAAGGAGCAGCATCACCATCATGACCGCTGATGTCCAGGAGGGGATCTGGGATCCCAAAAAACTGCTGGCCATTTTCACGAGCTAGCAGCTGCCTCCCTTTCTTCTGCTCACTGAAGTTGGTTTTAAAACTGAAACTAGAAGAGTTTGGAGAGGATGTAGATTAAGAGGTTAAGAGATAAAAGGTTTGTTTAATATTTTTCTTGATTTAGGAATAAATTAAAGTTACTTTTAGGGGGAGTAACTATGTAATAGTACATATTTAATAGCACATAATAGCACAAACATGTATGTAGACATGTGCTCACCACTGCCTCTACATAAGACCGACAACCATCACTTCATTCCAGGAATGTTAGAACCAGTTGAGAATTATATGTGCACAAGTGTGTCATTTTTTTATTTAAAATTTTAATTATTTTATTTAAAATTTTTAGGTTTTAGTTTTAATAATAAATTTACCAGCAAACAAAGTGCAATTAGCTCTTTAAATGATTTAAAATCTCTTAGAGATTTTTGGGCTCTAAACTGGTTTTAACAATATAAAATATTTAAGCTTTTCTCAGGTGAAAAAAATATATCAAAAATTGCCTTAAAGAACGGTCGAGTTAAAACGGTCGAAACGTTAAAGGCATTAAAAGTGATTTTAATGCCCGACACGTTTTGCGAGCAGGTGCGTAAAAAAAACTTTTAATTACATTTGCACTCTAAAGTAAGGTCTTATATATGAACCTTCCGTGTGTAGGTGTGTTCGTGGGTGGGGTTTTAGTCCCAGGTGTTAGTATATGTGTGTGTGTGTGTAAAGGTGTCATCTTTTCGCGGCCAGTTGATGGCGTGTGAAATTCCATATTTGCCCCACCGTATTAATTATGGAAACGAGCAGGCGGAAGAACAGCAGGTACCCAAAAATTCCGGGCCAACAAAAGGTATTTTGGTATTTGAATAATCCGGCCATAGCATCCGACTAACTAATGAAGGGAATCCTGACTAAAAGAGCCCTCTCTCACACATATATATATTTTGTGTATATATATAAATCAATAAAATTCCAATGTGCGTGCAAATTCCCAGCATCTTTCACAAAATTAGAGAAGGTTGGAGAGGGCGAGAGGAAAACTTTCAGCATTCTTGGCCGCTGACAAAAGCCGAGAGCTGACAATTATGGGAAAGTTATGAGAAAGAAATTGCTGCCTCGGATGCCAACTGCTCCTGCTCTGCTTCTGCCATTGAAATGCTCATCCAAGTCCTCTGCTCCTCCCACTCGTTCTTTTCGTTTTATGGCGACGCTGTTAAGTATGCTACGCATTCATTGGAGGAGCAAATATATGGCTCGGAAAAGGAATATATGGTAATCATAGCAGACGTAGGTAGCTTTCTCTCTCTCTCTCATTTTTCACCTATAGTTTTTTCCACTTATCTTGTATCTGTGGCAACGTTTGCTTTCTCTCTCTCTCCCCTGCTATTAAATGTCAAGGCAGCCGTCGCTTTTCTTTGGCTTTTCTTTGGCTCTCGTACTCCTGCGCTTTTTCTAGATGTGTTTTTCTTTTTAATAATTTTTTGTAGCCCCTGTGAAAAGGACCCTATTTGCGTCTCGCCTGCAGCTGTTGGTTTGTTTTTGCTCCTTTCATTGTATTATTGCTGCTTGGCTGACTTTTGTCTAAGGGAAACCAGTCTGCGAGTCCCCCAGTTGTCGTCGTCTTCGTCGTCGTCGTCGTCTTCTGGCGACTCTAATCTGGATTAAAAGCAGCTGCACAAAGCAGATTTCATTTTCCCTCAATTGCATCATATACATATATAATTTTGAAAAGGTTTTGTGTGCCTGTTGCTTGGAGTGATGCAGTTTTCCAGGCTCGAATTAAAAGGGTTAATTATTGGGGTGGGGTATTGTTTTCAAAGTAGGGAAATTTTAAGATTTTTTAGGTGAGTTTAAAGTTGTAAATGATGTTTTGACTAGAACCACTAAAGTTTATTACTTTTTTTTTAATTAAAAAAAGGTTTTGCT
>JAEIIL010012064.1:0-41450 GCA_018905715.1 Drosophila lini | reverse complement strand
TATGTCCTAGTGATAAGTCCCTTTTTTAAATACTCTTTTGCTATTAGACTGGAAAAAACTGTCCTAAGAAATTTTATTTTGCGTTTATTGTATCTATTAACCAGAGATTTCTTTACCGTTCTTAGTGCCAAGTGTGTAAATCCACCTTTTCGTAGGTCTATTTTATATTTACTACAAGTCACAACTTAATCGACTGTAAATCCCAGTAATTGCCACTTTGAATTAATTAAACCATGATTTCCAAACTATACAAAACTGGTGTGTGCATCTCATTTGGGTAATGTGTGTGTGTTTGCCAATGATTGATCAACCGATCGATCGACAGCCTTTCACTCGGCACGCATCGATCGATCCATTAGCCCTTTGTCTTGGCCAATTGTCCATTTGTTTGGCCAGCGGACAAAGAGTCGTTAATTACCCGCTAGAGTTGGCCAAAGCAAAGCACAACTCATGTAAATGAAATGAAGTAAAAAGGCTGCTGCCGCTGCGGCTGCTGTTGCTGCTGCGGAGAAGTGTTATGCAATCGGCGCAGCCGCAGCAGCAAAGTTTTGCAATAGTTAACAATGTAACGGTAATCGGCCAACGGGACCCAATCATGAATGAAGCTTACGGCTGCGCGAGCTTTGCCTTTTACTTTCAATCACACACGCTGCCAGTGGAGCTCAGAGCCGGATTTGGCGCTTTTTTCTCTTTCCCAAGAGCCCCTAAGAAAATGTGTTTACGAAAAATAACTTATTTAAGTTCGAGATACATTATTTTATTAAATTACAATTTGATTTTTAATGGTAGTTTCAAATTATTTAAGCCTTTTCTGGGTCTGTCGTGTTCTTAAACTACAGCAAATGGTCTGCAGAGTTCACAAGTGGCTCTTAATTTTTAATTGATTTAGTTTAAATATACCGATATTTTTTAAAGAAAATATTTTTTATTAAAAGTGTGTCATCTTTTTTTATTTTCTGAATTTTTAACATTTTTTATATTTTGTAAAAAAATACTTTAATAACTCAGAAGGCCGAAAAGCTAAAAATCGGGAAAGAACTTGTAACTACATAGTTTGTTATAATTTTAACATAAAAAAATAATAAAAATTAAAAATACCAATTTTTTAAAATAAAAAATTTAAAAAAACAACATTTTTTTAACGAATATATAAGTTGAACAGCTAATATTACTCATACGCAAATATTACCCATACGCAACGTTGACAATGATTACTTTTTGTCTTTTTTTCTTTATGCTTATTAACTATTATATACAATCGTAAAAAATAATTTTAATAATTATCATTGTTTGTTTATTTAATTATTATAGTATTAATAATAAATTTATATTCTAAAAATATTTAACTATGGAAAAATCAAACCATTTTTTAATGAAAGAAATAATAGCTAAATATGTTTGCCACTTACAATGTTAACCCAAGCAATAAGTGACAACACTTCAGCTGCTCCACCCCCTCCTGCTTCTCACTTACCACCCCCAAAACGCCCCCAAACGCCCCCATTGAAAAACCAACAACAAATTAAAGCTTTGCAAAAACTTTGGTTCGCCTTTTGGGGGTTTTGTTTTTGTTTTGTTTTCGTTTGCTTTGGTTTTTTGGTGTTGTGGGGGCTTTGCTTTGGGGTTTTTGTTTTGCTGTTATTTCTGTGTGTGTGGTGTGTGTGTGTGTGTGGTTGCTGTCGCCACCGTGCGACGCTGCGCCTGCGCAGTCGCTGCTCTGCTTCTTCAGCTTCTTCTTCTTTGAGCGCGGCATAAATCTTTCCAGTTGAGTTTGGAACGCGTAACCGTTGAAACGTGCCCAGCGGAGGAAGTTTCTGCTATTTTTTTGGAATTTGAATTCGAGCGTTTTTATATATTTGAATACATCCAGCTGTCATTTTTTTCGGTGTCTTCCGCGAGTGTGTGCTGCATTTCATTAGTGGCTTTACCCCATTTCGCATTTCCGGACCGTACACACGCTTTTCCATCATTTTAATTAGCGGAAACATGCAGCGACTTCAACTGTGCAGCGTCCTAATCCTGGCAGCCTGCTTTGCCAGCGGTAAGTGATGGTGGTGGCTGTGTGGCCAAGTGGTTACCCAATGGCCAAATAGGGCCTTGGAATGGACACCCAATTAGCGCAACCTTTCGATTGCCTCGCGTGTGTGGTTTTTTTTACGGCGAAGCTTTTACTTTCAAAATCGAACAAATTTCAAAAAAAAAAAAATGGAGAAAAAAAAAACAACACGAAATAAATTCCATTGCAATCGCAGGTGAAGGAGGAGGAGGAGGAGGATGGAGGAGTTCACCAAAGTGCCAAGTTGCTAGAAAAGTTCAGTTTAATTACTGGTTTCTAACCGAAGGCTAAGTCCACAGATTAGCCACTCTGCTCCACTTAACCCTGAGCCACCGACCCCCTTCTACCCCCGATAATGATACCGATATCCATTGCTTATTTGGCATGCAGATCGGGTGCCAATCCAACGATCACCAATCCTCCAATCACTTTTGCTTTTGTCTCAGCCAACCGACTGGACTGACTCACTTGGGTGTGGGCCAGATCTTGGGTCTGGTGCTGGTGCTGGTGCTGGGCACCATATATCTTATATCTTATATCATATATGTTATATGTCTGCCTAATGAACTAAAGCAAATGCCAGGCCCGGTCAAAGTAGAACTCGGTCTTGTCAAACCAGTTGACAATTAAGTAAGAATATAAATAAAACAAAGACTCTGAAAGCGATCACATTATACGATCTAGTTCTGGGTTAACCAACGCGACCAGTTTCGACCAGTCGGAAAGGTTGGATAGATCGGATTAGATTTAATATGATTTTTGGAATCCAACCAATAGCATGTTTTCGGCCTATCGATAAGCCTTCGATATGTTTCTTGCGTCTGAAAATTATTATAATTAAATTTAATTGTTTACCGGCATTTGTAGGATCTTCTATAAAATGAAAAGTTGCGTTTTAATACCTTTGACAAGTTATTCAATCAAAGAAATTGATTATTTAAGAGAAGTTTGCTGATTCTAGAATCTCTGACCGTATCCTAGCAGAGACTTGATCTTCATGTTTATTAGGGATCGATGACACTCTCGATATCTCGATCTCTTGATCTCTCTCTCTCTCTGTCTATCGAGACCTATTGACAGCTATTTGTGTGCAAGACAAATTACCGGAAATCTTCAGAGATTTAAATATATGCATTGTGGACACATGAGCCTCGGCTCACTCTTGGCTTTTCGGCTGTGGGCTTCGAGAAAAGTGTCGGCAGACAGGCAGGCAATCAACCCGTTGCCCGCCCAATCTCGATGGCATCGGCATTCCAAGCGTCCGCTTACATCACACACCACACACACCACACACACTGCTCCACTGCTGCTCCACTCTGCTCCATGGGATTCGCATGGCAGTGCCGCTAGACGTTGCGAAGATGCGCGAAAGTGTCGTGGCGGTGGCGTCACTTGCACTTGCCCCAAAACCAGTTGAGCAGGGGCATTCGCAATTCGCATTCGGATTCGGATGGAGCTGGGAAGGCGGACAGGCAGACGGACTGGCAGACAGGAAGGAAGTGGATGCGGCTCCGGCTGCGACTGTGATTCGGGTTTGACAATGGTGGGAACAGTTGCCACAGCTGTGTAACAATCGATGCCCTGCGGCTTTATACTTTTTAAATTAATCGCTTCGTTTACAAGCCCATCAATTCTCTATATAGAAAAGGTGCATCCAGCGATGATCTTACATAGTTTGTAGATTAGGTTGTTGGAAGTTCTTAGATAAAATCGATTCACTGAAAATCAATTTATTTCCAGCTCGAATTCATGGTTTAAAATGTATCCCCTGGATCCTATAAAATCATAATTTACGTCTTAATCCTTTCTAGGACAAGCCCTGGCCGTGGGCTCTCCGGAATGCCCGGAGAAGTACGGCGAACAGGCATATGCCCACACGGAGAACTGCGATCAGTTCTTCCTCTGCACCAACGGCACCCTGACCCTGGAGACCTGCGAGAACGGGCTGCTCTTCGACGGCAAGGGCGCGGTGCACAATCACTGCAACTACAACTGGGCGGTGGACTGCAAGGGTCGCCAGTGGGATCGTAAGTGAAATCAACCCAGCCTGGGAATTCCATACATCTCTCTAACGGGATTAGTTGCTTGCCCTTTCACCAGCCACTCCCATCTCGACGCCCGGCTGCGAGTACCAGTTCGGTCTGTATGCGGTTTCCAAGGACTGTTCCACGACGTACATCAAGTGCGCCCACGGAGAGCCCCATGAGCAGGACTGCGATGCCGGTTTGGCCTACGATGAGCGCATTCACGGCTGCAACTGGCCGGATCAGCTCCTGGACCATTGCAATCCCGAAGGTGAGATTCAACTTGATTGAGAGGTTAAGAGATTAACCACTGATTGGATGTCGTTACAGCTGTCGTTGGCTTCAAGTGCCCCACCAAGGTGGATCCCAATTCGGTGGCCGCCCGCTTCTGGCCCTTCCCCCGCTTCCCCGTCTCCGGCGACTGCCACCGGCTGATCACCTGCGTCGAGGGACATCCCCGTCTGATTAGCTGCGGCGAGGACAAGGTCTTCGACGAGCACACGCTCACCTGCGAGGAGCCCGAGTATGCCAGCGGTGGCTGTGCCAACTACGGCAAATAGGCAATACTATATTGCGCAAATCGCTCTGTATATACGTACATACTATGCATATGTGTAAAGCTCAAAGCCCAAGCCCCACTGCCCCACTGCCCCACTATTTGCTGTTTCCTCTTTTTTTTGACACACGCCTGCACTGTCCCGAATTCCTAGCCACCGAAAATGTTGCGCAATCAGTTTCGCTTTTTAACCGACGTCTTCGTCTCCCAATGTTTCTCTTTCTGTAATATTAAATCTCTTTTTTTTTTGTTATTTGGTCTCTTCCTTTGTATATGAATCGCAATAAAGTTAATTTTATTTATTGTACATTTATTCAAGGCACAAAATACGCAATTAAAAGAGTGAAATTATGTTTAGGGGGAATTGTTACCCAGCAAGGGTATTCGAAATCAAGTGTAAAAACATCCTTTGACGTTACTCATCTTGCTACAAGAAGGTCCTTGGCTATATCTTCTGCAGACTTTTCCCAAAAACACACAAAACGCAATGGCTTAGTGGTGTAAAATAAACCTATTCAAAATGTTTTATTAAATATTAAAGTATACCAATTACCTTATGTAAATCGTAAAATATTTGCTTGTTGATACAAAAACCGTAAATTCGACAAAAATGCGCGTTGGAAGCAATATAATAAAACCGAGAAGCTAGCTCTGTCCAGTTAGAAAAGGAACAATTAATTACACTTTATACGAGAATACTTTTTGGAGGATCACCAAGACAAGATTCCTCGCATGCTGTCAAGGAACACTCTTAAAAAAAAAAACAAAAACATTGAGATATGAAGCTATTTTCCGGTTACAAAAAGTACTTGTATGCATAAATACGATAGTACTACCGATTAATACGATTCGATGTACAAAAGATTGCGGAAGAGGCCGACTTTCCTCCAAAGTTCAGCTTGCAGATCCATCGATTTCCATGGCTAACCAACCTAAAACTATCACATCGAAAATACACAAATCCATTAGGCCTAGGATATTGCTACGGATTTAGTCCACCAGGTGGCGGTTGTGGTCCTGGGGAGTGGAGAAGATAATCGCGTAGATGAGGCCGTCGCGCACCGACTCTGTGGGATTGCCCACGTTGAACATGAACTTGACGCGGTTACAGTTGGCGTCGGGCACGCACGAGTACATGGGATACCAGCCGGTCTTGTTGAACACCACATAGATCTTGTAGATCTGGTTGCGGTAGATGTACACGGGCCGGTCGAAGGTGATGTCTAGCAGCGAGTCGTAGCGCACTCGGGCCGTGCAATGGGTGTACGTTATCCGCGAGCCGTGCATGTCCTGGATGTGGGCGTACAGTACCTCAGTGTAGCGCTCCGTAAAGCCGGCGGAGGTCATCAGCTCGCCGCACAGCACTCGCGTGGGCACCTGTACACCGAGGATCCATATATTTGTGTCCACCTGGAAGGTAACGCCTGCATCCGTTACGCTCGTGTTGCGGAAGTCAAACTGGCGGGCCAGGGAGCGCAGGCAGTAAGCGCGCACCATGTCGTTGTGTGAGTTTCCAGCGGCCGAACCAGCGCCTCCAGCGCCTGCAGCCGGTGCGGCCGGGCCGCCGCCGCCTCCTCCTCCTCCATTGCCCTCGTTATCATTGGCGGGCGCCGGGGCAGCTGCTCCGCCATCGTAGGCATCGCCGAAGCAGCGTAGTGAGGCAGGCGCTGGCGCCGGCTCTGGCACCACGCCCACGGGTTCTGGGGCACGCATGCCCAAGTCTTCGCCACCGAAGCCGAATCCAGCGCTGATGGATCCAAAGCGCGGAGCATTTCCCATTATCAATCCTCCGCCACCAGCACCGCCGCCTCCTCCTCCACTACGTACTGCCGGTCCCGGAATCGGAAAGCAAACACCGGCCGGGGCAAGTCCAGGGCCAGCGTGACGGTACGAGGAGGAGGGCAGCTCCCGCTGGCCATGCCGGTGCCCCGACTCGTAGAAATTGCGCGTGCTGCGCGACACGCAGAAGCCCTCGGGCATGTGGCAGTCATTGAGCGTGGGGCTGGAGATCTTGATGAGGATGGCCAGGGCCTCGTGCTGCTGCAGAAGCTTGGAGCGTGCCGGTCCTTCGGCAAACTGCTGCGGCGTCATAGTAAGGAAACGGATCTTCTTCACTGCCTGGCGCAGCATGGCGCCATCTAGAATGGTACGCTGGGCGTCCATAATGTTGATCATGTTGGCAGCAGCATCGCCGGAAGCGTCGCTATCGATGATAACCAGGTCATCGGAGCCGGCTGCCACGTCCAGGGGCGGCGAGCCAGAGACGGAGGCAGTTGCAGCTACAGTGGCGGCGGCGGCGGCAGTAGCTGCGGCAGCAGCAGCAGCAGCAGCGGCAGCGGCAGCCGCCGAAGTGGAAGTGGAGGCCATGCCGGCGTCCGTCTCGAAGCTGTCGCCCTCGTCGTCCTGATGCATGTGTTGCACCATGGCCGCTACATCGGGCTCCATCTTAATCTCCTCGACCATCACATGTCCGCCGGAATCATTGGGCGACTCTTTCGCTAACCTGGCCTCGCCGTCCCGGTCACCGGCATCCTCCTGCCCGCCGTCGCTTTCGTTCAGGATGCCCCGCTCGCTGGCAAACTTGAGCAGGCAGTTGAACAGATCCAGCTCAGAGTCGATATTGAGACGGTTTTGGTCGAGAATGGCCATCAGGGTTGAGACCTCGATGTCCAGGAAGCTGGGGTCGGAGAGCACCTCGCGCGTATTGGCCGCAATTAGGTCCATGCTGCTCTGCATCAGGCGCGGCTCGTCGAACAGCTTGGCGAACTCGTAGGCGCGGCAGGCGTTCTTCGGACTAAGGTCCGCCCAGAGGAAGTGCGTGCAACGCGTGACGACGTGCGGGAGCATGTACTTCTTGGCCACATAGCACAGCTCGCAGGCCTTGTCGAAGCTGCCGATGGTGATGCGGTCCGTGTAGATGTACTCCAGCATCGCCTCGAATGCCTCCGGCTGCACGTCCGGTATCACGATAGGGTCAGTCTTGTCCGGCAAATGGCCATAGAACATACGCTCAAATACCGGCGAGGCCATGGCCAAAAGCAGCTTGTGGCCGGCGATTAGCCGCTGGTTCGGCACCGAGCCCACCAGAAACCGGCAGTCGGCCCACTTCTCCGAGTGGAGCAGATACTGGCCGCGGTCCTTCATCTCGGTCAGACTGTTCTGCCAGTCGGGATCCATTGTGCCTGCGCGTGTGCACGGGTGGATGCGTGTATGGATGACGGTGTGTGTGGTTATCGATTGGAAGCGACGTCTGCAGATCAGCAGCACTGAGATCCGGCCATGTGCCTTCCAGTTTTTGTGCGAAAACTTTGCCTAATTACGCGTCGAGTTGCAGATTTGCAAGTGCCAACGTAAATTAGAGATGGAACAAAAAATACTAACCATTTAAATGGCGTTGCCAGATGGCGCGAGGCCACACATTTAGTATTTTCAGAGCGGGGTGCGAAAAATAATTTAAAAACCAAAACAAATAAATGTTTGTTAAATCCTATTTAAGATATATTTCCCGATAATCTATAAAAAAACAAAATCATCATTCGCCTTTGCCAGCTGTTCTCCTCTCCTCCTTTTTGGCCTTCTTGGCCTGCTTACTGAGAAACTCGCTCTTGTCCAGATTGTTCTGGAAGAAAGTGGTCTCCTTGCGCGCCTGTGAGACCTCTGTGTGAAGGCGTTGCTTGTGCACTGCCTGCTCGTAGTTCATGCGTTCGGTGAGGTGCACCCACTTGAAGCGAGGCAAATACTTCATGCTCCACAGCGAATCGTAGAACTGTGACTTCTTTCTCGTGGAGATCTGCTTGTTGTTCAGCAGGGGGACAATCTGCTTGGCCACCCTCTTCGACTCGAACTCCACCCAGCCCTCGGTGAAGTGGATGTTGTAGCGCTTCCGTTTGTTCTTCTTGGCCTTTTCGCCTGTTAAAACAAAAACTATTTGTAAACAATGCAATCCACAATTGTGCAATGTTTCAACTTACTTGATTGTTTTTCCGGCTGCAGATACACCCTGCCGATTTTTCCAAAGTCCCCCAGTATTTCCCTCAAGCGAGTCACATTCATGTGCTTGGGTATATTGGATATATAAATAATGCCCTTCTTGCGTTTTTTGGTGGGGCCCGACGAGGAGCTCACTTTGAAGTTTGTCAGGTCCATTTCATCGTCTTCATCGGTAAGTTGGTTGGCCTCATCCGAACCTTCTGCTTGTGGTCCATCCGAGCCCTCTGCCTGTGGTTCATCCTCCACTCCTATGTCGACTGGAACCGGAGTAGGCTTTGGCTTTGTTTTCTTTTTTAATTTCTGCATATTTGTTCTCGTGGTTGCACGCTATTAGGGATGGCAATGGTGCTGAATATATATTTATTCGATTCAAATGCTGCAGATGGTTTCCTATCGGATATCGATATAAAACGAATATTCAGAGCTGTTGAATGTTTTTATTTTTGAAAAATTTGTTTGCAAACTACGTCTCTGTTTTGTCCAGCACCGAATCCTTGCTTATCTCTAGAAACGAGGTCTGCGACATCTCGGTGTCGTCCTCCTCCTCCTCGATTTCCATCTCGAAAATGGTCATCTTACGCTTTCGATCCGATAGCACAGTGGCCACCTTTCTGCTGCCGGAAATGGCAAGCATGTCGCACACCCCATCTAATCCCTTGAAGGTGGCGCCATCGATAATATCGTGTATGCTGTGCGTGACGGTGGCATCCTTCAGCTTGACCAACTGCCCCATCTGGTGCTGGGTGCACTGATTTCTCGCTGCGCTCAACGAGAACTGCACAAAGTAGCTATGCTGCCGGATGCCGGGAACGGTGTGCATGGTCTGGGCCAGCATCGAGAGCGAGGACTCGTTGTAGAACTGGAGGTCAACGAATCGCAGTTTATAGTAGTCCATATGTACGGAGGGCGTAAAGATGCCGGGTTGCAATTGAATTCTCGTGCACCGCACCAGGCAATCGCCGGTACGACTGATCTCCAGGATCATGGCCTCCTGCCAGCTAACGGTGCACGCCAACATATCACAGCGGGAGGATTCGTTAACATAATAGCTACTGGTCACAAAATCACGGTCCTTCAGTCCCTCTCCGGGCTCCATGGGTGGCAGATCACCGCATATTATCGCCGAAGCCAGCTTGAAGCTGCCACTAATGCTCTCTGTGGGCTTGTGGAACACCGCATCGATGGCATTGAACATCTTGTCCCGTTGCTGTATTAGCGAGAGATTCTTGTCATGGGGCACGAACAAGTTGCAGTGATTCAAGCAATCGTTCTCGGCCACCATTTCCTCCCACAGCTGGCCAGGATCTTTGGGATATGGCTGCGACAAGAACGTGTTCTCCAGATACTGACCCACACGCTCCAGGTTAAATTTACTGCGTGCCGGTGGCGGTGTGGCGGAAAGTATATTGGCATCTTCATCCTCGTCGTCGCTGCGATCATCGTTCTCCGGTTCCATGGCGCAGAGGAAGTCCGCCATCGCAATGTTCTCATCCTCGGTGAGGACCAGATCATCGGGAATCTCTTGGTGGGACAGACGGAGTATCGTAAATATCATCCAGGCGTGGAAGAGCTTCATATCGTACACCAACGTGTCGATAGTTCGTTGCAGTTCGTGGACTTTTAGCACAAAGGCTCCGCATGCCCTCATCGCCTCGTTGGCCACATCCGGCGAGATGAGGGACTGGAAGAGTTGGAGGAACAATTAATAAGTTAACCCGATAGTCAATGTCTTTCCAACGCACCTCAAAGAAGTGTGACATGCGACCGAATCCCGCGATCGTATTGAGGAAGTAGAACATGTTGATGGCCGATCCGTTTAGCTGCTTGAAAACCAGGCTCTGCAGGTTGCTCAGGCTGAGGTCCACCGAGTTGGCGATCTTCTTAAAGCCCTTCTCCGACAGCGTTCTAGGAGGGGAAAAGGTGCTGCCTAAAGCGAAGGGATTGCGAAGGAACGAACAAACTTACTCGAAGAGAAACTCCTCAACCTCCAAGGTGGCGAATCCGAATACGTGGAGCTCCAGAAAGTGAGCCGAGATCAGGCCGTATGGCTGGGAGTTGGCATACTTTGTGAGCTTGTTGTCCATTTCGATCTGAACCGTTTCCCAGGCCTCCGTCAAGCACTGCTGCGTGTCGTTGATGTAGCTGGTCATGGCAAGGGTGACTACAAATGAAGCTAAAGCCCAGTCATGACACTCACTTCTTGGTCTCCAGAATATGCGCACAGTGGGTGGCCAGCTCCAGCATGGGCGCCATGCACTCCTGCAGAACCTGGTTGTGGAAGTGCAGCACCTTGAGCTCCTGTCCGTCCCTCAGCAGGGCATAAATGCCATTGAAGTCACCGCTCAGTCGCACGTCATACACATCGAACTGCTCCGGATGAAGAATGTGCTGGGTAAGATCGATGCTGCCGGCTTGCAGGGCTCCCAGTAGCAAGAGGTGCACCTTGCCGCTGCGCATTATGACAACCAGAAAGCACGGCGATCCCTTTGGGAAGGACTTCTGGTCCAGTGTTTTTAGGCAGGGATCGATATTGGTCAATGGCTGAAGCTTGGGCAGGAACCTTCGGTGCTTGTCCTTGGCATTACAGGTGTAGGTACCTGAAGCAAGTTTCGTTTAATAATAAAAAAGAAGATCCATGGTTTATATATGGGGTATGCACCTAGGTTCTCCTGTGAATTAATGGCCTTGCTGAAGTACACCTTCTTAATGTCGTCCTCGTAGATCAGTCCCGAGATAATCGTCTCGCTCTCGGCGTCCAACAGCGCTACCTTGCCATTGCTGTAGCCAACGGCCAGCAGAGTCTCGTCCATTTGCCAGCTGAGCGAACGCACACGCACATCCTCGCCGGGCGTGGGAAATGTGACGATCTTTTGCCAGTTCAGCCGCTGGATGATCACCTCGCCTGTTTGAGACAGAGAAATCCTGAACTGAATACTCAAATTCACTTAGATGCTCCATTCGTACCCTTCTCAGTTCCGTAGGCTATGAGGTCCATCTTGTTGTTCCACTCCATGCGCTCCACAATGCAGGACATGTTGCGGGCGCCCAGCAGCTTCATGGAGCTCGTTTGGGACATCTTGCTCACCCTTTACATAAAATATATTCCCTGTTTTATTGCAAGTATTTTTTAGTTTACACTTTGCCGGCGTCTATCGAAAGCCTATCGATTGCAGCTAGTTATCGTTGGTCTGTCATAAAATCAGCGGGAAGGATGGTTAAAAAAAGTTACTTTTAAAGTTTTGATTTTCCCAAAAATTGATCCGCCATAAATTAAGTAACTTTTGTTGTTGTCTTTTTTTTTTTAATTTAATTTAGTATTTAAAAAAAAAATACATGATTATCTTTTTGAAGAAAATAAAAAACATTTGCCTTTATTCTGGCTTTAATCTAGCCAACTGTGGCTGCACAGGTGGCGTCTTTCTCTTTGATGGCCGAAACATCGCAAATTTTAGTTTGGAAATGTGCAACTTTATTGTTTACAATTTTCAAAACTTAATTTACGGGGAGACAATTCATATTAAGTCTAGAATCTAGCTTCTAAGATTGGGCCATCTTCTGATCTACGCCCCACTCGCTCTTCCTCCGACACATACATACATACAAGGACATTTGTATATTACACTGCGAATTTCTCGTTATCCTGCAGGAGTCGGGGGTAAAAAATGAAAATTAAAAAAAAAAAAACAGAAAAGGGAACAAAATGTAACTTTTAAACTTATGTTTAAGAGGGTACTACTACTGCACAGTTCCGATCTTCGCGAGGACGTGCAATTAATCGATCTTTAAGCTTAAAAACTACGCTACCAAATATATATTTATGTGTGTGTGTGAACGGGAATCGGTAATCCGGATCCACACTAGTCATCGGCCTCGCCGTTGCCCAACTCGCTGCTCTCCTCGGGCTTGGCGGTCTCTTGGTCCTGGCTGATGCTACCGGAGGGACTGGCTGGCTCTTCGTCATCACCGCCTTCGGCCGTGCTGCCTCCGGGTGTGCCAACACTGCCGGGACCAGTGTCGCCGCCGCTACCGGCGCCAGAGCCCGAGCCAAGGCCGGTGTTGCCGCCGGAGCTGCTATTACCGTTTCCGTTGCCCGTATGCCAGGTTAGGCGCTCCTCGTAGAACTGAATGACCACCTGGGGACACCGGATATTGGCCAGTTTGGCCGGCACCAAGTCGGCGTGGTCGCTGCCCTTCCATTTCATGAGAAACATGAGGTGGCCGGACGAGTCGGTTGCGCCCAAAATCTTTGACGGCTCCAAGCCGCGCTCAAAGCCGATCATTTTCTTCTGGTCATCGGTATCGTCCTCGAGGAAGCTCTTGCGCTTGCTGCGGATGGACTCGGGCGTGGATGACGTCGAGATGCGCTTCTTTGTCTCCTTCTTGTTGTTCTTCAACGACTCCTCGAAGTTTGCAATCAGATCCGGGCAGTCCAGATTCTCCACCGGTTCCCAAGTGTTCTCGCTGCGCGGGTACCCCTTCCATTTCAGGTAGTACTCCGTTCGCCCGTTCACCGTCCGCTTGTCCTCCACGCGCTCGACCGAAAATTCCGCCATTTGTCTTCCGTTCTAAGTTACGTTTCACGCTTTACGTTTCCGTTGATGTTTTTCACGGCCGGTTTTTTTGCCTTCTTTTCTGGCGGCGTCCAAAATATATTTATCTCTCCGATTCGTTCGATAGGTTTTAGTGAAGAAGAAAAACGCGGTAGATATGCGCTTACATGCTGCCTATCGATATATTTGGCTAGGAAAACAGGTGATTAAGCAGGTTAATAAATTATGGAAGATTGCTGAGAGAAAACAAACAGAAAACTCTAATTGAGGGATTCAAAATAACGTGTTGCACAAATATTTTAATGGCAATCAGCAAATACTAGCAATTCTAGAATAAAGAACTTGACACAGACGGCGACAGCCCTGACTGACTTGTGTGACCGTTTTGCAGCGAGGCCTTGCGTCCACGTTTTTCTCTGTTATGCTCATTCGGTCACGCTAATTCCGCGGAGCCTGTGCCCCGAAATATTTCAATTATTATTATATTTTAATTGACAGTTTTGATCAACTAAAGCGAGTGCCCCTATGCATTGTAAGCAGTGAACGGAACACGGCTGGGGCAGGCACCGGGCCCATGGCTGGCGGCGACAAAATGTTCAGCGCGAATCGCTGGAAACGCAATAACGCGAAAGTAGAGCAACTGTAACTGTAGCTGTAACTGTAACCCTGGGCAGGGAGCGCGGGGCCGGGGGACTGAGGCGGAGACGCAAGAAGCAAAACAGCAGCGCATCTTGAATCTCTCAGGGATTTCGTGGAGATGGAGCCACCAGCAGCGCCAGTGGCACTGACGCCCCTGGCAGCGTCGTCGACATGTCGCCTGTCGGACAGGGCAGGACCAGCAGCGGATCCCATTGCTCTCACATTGGGGACGGAGGAGGAGGAGGAGGAAGACGAAGAAGAGGAGGAGGAAGAAGACGATGAGGAGGAAGACCCGAAGGAGGCCTTCTATGAGGCGCGCAACGGCAACGAAAGCGATGAACTGGAGCAGGCCTTTCAGAGTGCCTTAACTCTGGCCAACGATGTCCAGGTGAATGTTAGCGAGGTGGAGGAGCAGCAGCCCCTGGAAATGCACCAGGAGGCAGAAGGGCAGGAGCAGGAGCGGCCGGGCCCAAGTGATCAATGTAAGCCAGATACGCCAAGTAATTGTTGAGAATCCTTTGATTTAAACATGTTTTTTGTCTTACCTGCAGCTTCCAAAGATGAAAAGCACCTTGAACCCCACAAGGAGCCCAAGGAACACAAGGAGCCTCGCCACCAGACCCTGCTCTCCACAAAGTCGTGCGAGACGCCGGCCAATAGCTCCACGCTTTCGCCCACCAACTCCTACAATGGCAGCATCGGCAGCGATGGCGGCAGCAGCGTGGGTGGTGGTGCCCGTCGCAAGTCCTGGACCCTGTCCCCACAGAGTGGTGGCTCCACGCCACTTAGCGGGGCCAGAAAGAAGACCAAGGCCACGGCACCGGTGGCGGTGGCGGTAGCGGCGGGAGCAGTTCCTTCCACGCTGTCCAACGCCAACGGCGATGGTTTCAATCTTTGGGTCGCACGCGAATGCTTTGAGACAGTGCCCGCTGAGATGGTGGACACTCTTAGTATGGCCGAAGTGGACGAAGAGGCGGAGGCTGAGGAGGAGGAGGATGAAGAGGCGGCTGCCGTGGAGAGTCTATTGGGAGCCGCTGCTGCCCTCCAGGCCAGTGCCCATGTACAGCGCCGCCAGCAGCAGCAGCAGCAGCACTCCCAGCACCATCATCATCTCCGGCAGCCGTCGCCACCCCATCATCGCCCACTGGAACGCTCCTGGCCGCCGCGAGCGCTTGGCCGCGATCTAAAGCTGCAGGGCGACGTCTTTCAGTTCGACATCCTTGACACGGACGAGCGACTGGGCCAGTGTGAGGAGCTGGCCCAGGGCAGCGGCAGTACCAACAACTCGCCTTTGGCCACGCCACCCGTTCGCTTTAAGCCGCTGCTGAAGAAGAAGATCGGCCCGGATAGCTACATCAACACGATCAGCGCGCAGAAGGTGCCAGCACACCAGAACTACGAGTTCCCCAGCTTCCCCAGCTCCTCGGGCATCGGATCCGGCTCGTCCTCGTCGCCTAACAGCCTCCAGTTCCCGTATCTGCGCCAGCACCGTCCGCTTACCCGTGCTCTGTCCAATGGCAAGGCCAGTTCATCCGAGGAGCAGGCCTCCCCGCGTCTCCTGCTCTCGCCAAAGCGCCAAAGAAGCCCTCCCTCTGGCTGCTCCACGCGCAGTGCCTCACCCTTAGACCTCAGTGTGAGTCCAGAGCAACATTCGCCAACCAGGGGTCGCGGCGTGGGTGGGGTAGTTCAGGAGCAAGCAGGGGTTGCTCCAGGAACACCCACGTTTCACGGCCATCGTCCACAGCAGCGACTGCTCAAGCGTGTGGGCGGTGGAGCCGGGGCAGGTACTACAGGAGGACCTGCGGGATCGCCTTTAATATGTCCGCCCACGCCCACTCACCATGCCCGGCGGCATGCCCGCCTTCAAGCCGTCACTGCCAACTCCAGCCTCGCCAGCTCCGGCGGAATCCTAGCGGATCCAAGCGGCCCAAGCACTAGTCAATTGGATTATATCTACCTGCAGGACGGTGGCCAGGAAACGGGTACAGCGGAGCACTCCGATGAAGTGGTGCACATCAGCAGCACGCGCCTTCCCTCCATTCCGGAACGCAGTGCTGCCGCAGCTGCAGCTGCGGCGGCGGCGGCGGCGGCGGTAACTGCAGGAGGCACAGCTCTAATGGAACCGGGAGCGGGACAGGTAACGGGATCCAGCGCTGGTGCTGGGGCACCGGGAGAGCCACCATTACCGCCCGCATGGGAAGCACGCATGGACAGTCACGGTCGCATCTTTTACATCGATCACACAACGCGAACAACCTCATGGCAGCGGCCAGGTGCGGCACCCAGCGCAGGACCCGCCGGCCGTGAGCAGCACCATCGCCAGCAGTTGGACAGGCGGTACCAGAGCATCCGGCGAACCATTACCAATGAGAGCAGGGCGGCTCAGCTGTACAACCTGCCATCCTCGGACAATGCCATGGCCACTGCCGCCACTGCTAATGGCGCTGCAGCTCCAGCTGCACCTCCTGCCGCCGCCTCGGCCATCCATCCCGCCATCCTGATGCTCTGCCGCTCGGATTTCTACTCGCTGCTGCACACCAATGAAGCGGCGCTGGCCATCTACAACAGGAATGCGGCGCTCAAGCACATGGTCATGCGCGTGCGGCGGGATCCGCAGTGCTTTCAGCGGTATCAGTACAACAAGGACCTCGTGGCGCTGGTTAACACCTTTGCCCAGCTGGGCCGGGAGCTGCCCTCCTGCTGGGAGACGAAGCTGGACCAATCGGGCAAGCAGTTCTTCATTGACCACCAGCATCGTCGCACCTCGTTTATGGATCCCCGCCTGCCGGTGGAGTGTCCCCGGGTGGTACGCCATCGCCAGCAGCATCCGTCGCAGCAACAGCAGCAGCAGCAGCAGGGAGTCGTGGGTGGCTACTACTATCCGGACCTGGTGGACGGCAATTGCCTGTCTGCTACGAGTGGTCATATAAGTGCCAGTCCAGGGGTAACCTCCTCGGTCTCCGGGGTGCCTCCGTTACCACCGCCCCGGCCTTCGATTGCGTCGTCCTCGAGGAGTGGCCATCATGGACATGGTCACAACTGCACCACGGCAGCCGCCATTGCTTGTGCGCTAAGCCTGGGCGGGGCAGCAGCGGGCGGTGCAGCAGGAGCCACTGCAGCCGGTTACGAGGATGTGCCTATTGCCTACAACGAAAAGGTAAGCGTAAAATCCAGCATCCTCCGTAATATACAACTTACTCTTTTGTATGTCGTCTCATTATTGCCAGGTCATTGCCTTTCTGCGCCAGCCCAACATCCTGGAGATCCTGCGGGAGCGCCAGGGCCAGCACACAGTGTCCCGTTCTCTGCGCGAGAAAATCAATATACTGCGGGTGGAGGGTGTTCCAGCTCTCGAGCGTTTGGGCCATGACCTACAATTGACCATTTTGCTGAGGTGAGTAAACCTTTGACCTGGTTTTGGAGATGGCGGGATGGGTTCTTCTCTGTTAACTACATTAAAATTTAAAAACTTTGATTTTGAAGTGAAAAAGCCATCATTACTACTAATAAACCCCCACGTAGATGGCCCCTCTAGTTCATGACGCACCGGTGGCCGTCAGTCGGTAGCTCCACCTGCACTTGACGAAGGTCCACAACCACAGCCAGGCCGAATCCACCTGGCCTGAAATGGCATTAATGCGTCATTGTCTTTGGATTAATGCACTTGAGTTCAGTTCAGTTTGGTTTTTTGTTTTGGAATAGAAGTTGGTTCTGTCGATCGAATTTGGCGGCGGTCCTGCTTGAGTGCCCCTCTAGATGTGTGCGAGTGTGTGCGAGTGTGGGATTAATTGGTATTAAAAGCCGCATCGAAGGCTGTTGGCTAATTTTCCAAAACGCCAAACACATCGAACACAAAGCAAATGAACTACCTACCAACTAAGCCAGCTAACCAAGCTATCCGCACGGCCATCAAGGCTAGTACTTGGCGTCCAATCTCCACGGCTTATTGTCTAATTGGCCGTGTGGCGGCGTTGCGTTGTCAAAAATGCATTTATCGCGCTGAATCGACCACAAAACATTAAGGAACTGCCAATCCATGCACTAGCTTTGTTGACCTTAATCTTAATCCCAATCTCTGCTGTCGAGAGAATCAAGCCAGATCTCAAGATCTCCGCCAACAATTTCAATTCCAATTCCGATTGAGCCATTTAATTGCATTTCAATTAGACAAAATTTTCGCGCTTCATTGGCCCTCCCCCGCCCAAAAGTGAGCCGTGGGAGTTTTTCGTTGAATTGCAGCTTGGTCAGTCATTAGCTCGGTTATATCTCTCTCAAACTGGATTTATATTTAATATGATGATACTTTTATGCTTTATTCGGGATTACTTAACCTAACCTATGACTTACGGCAGTAAGGGTGCCACGGAAATGGCTATGTGTTCAAAATCCTTTTAGGAGGTTCAAGGGTTGCAAACTTCTAACTGAAATTATAGTACCCTGCAGGGGTAAACAACCAAGAGAAATCCGATTATTTAACGATAAAATATTGTAAAATATCTGAAAAAATGGTAAATAATTTATATCTGATTATACATTTTATATTTATCGACAAAATATATATAGTAACGTTGTCATTTCGATTTATATAACAACTCTTGTTTCAAACTCGTTGTTTCCCTACTCATCTTTAAAACTAAAATTATATATTTCAGTCAAAAAGTAAATTTTTTCATAATTATTCTATGATCATTAGATTATTTTGTTAAATAACTACTAGCTAAAATCTTTCTAAATTAACAGTTAATTTATTTAGCATGTTCATAAAAATAGATAACTAATCGGTTTCGAGAGCACACATGTCAGTCACAGCAAAAACTCCCTGACATTCCCCTGAAGTTACTTAAAGTGCGAAATTGCCGCGATCCCAGAGGCTTAGGTCAGAACGATCTGCAGTTGGCCATTACTCACCCAGCACTCGGCGGCGGTGGATCGTGTGAGGTAACCCCCACCGGCTATCAGCCCCTTCTGGGTTGTGTGAGGTTGCGGCTCAATGAGCAATTAATGAGTGGCCCGACTAAGAGTCGGCAAGCACGGCTTCTCGGGGCTATCCCATACGACGAGACTACACATTTCGCCAGTTGGCTAAATGCCGCTGATGAGTTACCTAAAAAATAAACATATATATATACCATATATATATTATTAACTGCAGGCTTAGAAGTGGGCAAAATGGAAAGTATTTATAGCGAAGGAGAGTGTGTATTGGGCGACTTCAGTCTGAGAGCGATCCGGCAGGCAGGCAGGCGGGCAGGCAGGCACGCCCCCCAGCAGCTGGCACTCCACACCAAGGCGCGCACTAATCTGCTGCCCCGTCTCCAATTCACAACTTAACCCAATTCCAAATGAAGCATAATTTATTGGCCAAACGGGGCACAAATAGCACAATAGCAACTCCAATTTGGATCCCGTCTGGCTGGTCGTCTCATCCCTCGCTCCCTAAGCGGGGGTGTGGCACTGTCGTTGCTGTTGTCATCATAACTATCGGACGCGGTTGCTGTCCGTGAAGTTTTCAGTTGATGTTTTTATCGATATATATATATATGTACGTATATATACAATTTAATTCTTTAATTTATTTTGTGCCTAAAGTGTACTTAACCCTCTAATAGTACCGTTAAAAGTTTCTGAGTTCTTTCGAAACTTCTATACATAATTCAGCATCTATTCTTAGCTGCTTTGAAAATATTTAAGCGTAGAAAGAGCTTTTATTATTTTTGAAATTTTTAATAATGTTATAACACTTAACTAGCAGGGTAACTGAGCTTCTTCAATCTTGAATTCTCCGATTCACCAATCTATGCTCTTCCCTTGTTGGAAGTTGACACTGGAGTTGGCTTAACCACTAAATATTTGCCATTAAAATTTGACCCGTAGAAGGGAATATGTTGGCGTTCAGTTGTTGGGCCTTTTTTGTTTACAGTTCAATGGGTTTTTGGGCGGCTGCGCCTGCGTGCAGTCTGAATGTTCCCCGCCAGCTTCAGTCACACAGAGAGAATAAATGGATATTTCTAATCTAAAAGTATTTATCAAAATAAGAAAATTCGATAATATTTTTTAGATAATTTTCAACTTGAAAATCCATTTCTATACAAGTTGAGATTATTTTCCAAATAAGACCCACGATCAGCGCGAGTGTTCTCTCTGTGCAGGAAGGGTGTCCACCGCCACACACTGGAGACAGTGGCCGGCGTCTGTTGTGGTGGCTTCCGTTTCAATGTTTTGGGGCGTGTTAAATTCGAGGCGTGTCACTCCGGGGCAAGGGTACCGGGCTGGTGGAGTGATGAGCGAACAATTATAACCATGACCAACGCCACACACTCACCCACCAAAATGCCACTGCCAGGCCATGCGAGGCATCGTCGTCTATCGTTTGTAGTGCACTCCTCCTCATGGGGTGACTCAATTCTGGGGGAGAAGGGGCTATCGGCAACCCGAGTCCGAGTCGAGCCCGAAGTAATGGCATAAGCAGTGGCACAGTGGAGTCAGCTCTACGTTTTAGTCAATTATTTTGCAATTGTCTGAGTTTCAAATAGATAAATGTGGCTGAATATAGGAAAAAACATTAAACATTTAAACAGAAAACCTAACGTAAATTAAATTCTAAAATCATATTTAAGTTCAGGGTATTAAAAACTCAACAGAAAAGCATATTCCGGGTCTTGGCTCCAAAATGCTGGTTATATTTTCACCCTTTTTCAACCACTGTGCGTCGTCGGAAGTTCGTTGAAAGAGTTCGGATCGCCGCCGGATTCAGCTGGGGTCTTCGGCAGCGGCGTTGACTTGCGCAGAGCGCCGCTGCACTGCGTCGATCGCCGCCGCCTTGCACATAATAAACACTGGGCCCGAAACAAACCGAAGCGAAAAGAGCCAAGCAAAACAAAACGAAACGAGCACAGAACCAGCAAATAATTAAATAATTTTCTTTGCCGCCTAAATTGAATTTCATTTCATATTTATCGGCCAAGTGGCTAGACAAGCGTTAGCATTCAGCAATCGTCGGTCAATCGGTTAGCAGCCTAAATCGGGAGCACTTGCGATAGCCCAGGCTAACCAACTTCCCCCGAAAGGAAAGTGAGAGTCGGGAGATCGGTCTTTATGTATATATATTTTTTGTATTTTTTATATATTTTTTTTTTATCTGTGACTCCGTTGCCGGTTCCGTTTCATTCCGCCGCTGCCGCCACTTCGTTCCGTTCCGTTCGTCGGCGGGAATAGTAGTGAGAATCTATCATCACCAGAAGCATTTCAACTGCCGGAGCGTGTGCACACACAAACAACGTTGTCTTTATAATAATATAGATATACCGTTAACCAATATACGCGAGTGGTGAAATATCAATATCGCCGACGAATCCATCTCCAGAGATCTCACTTAGTGATGGTTAAATATTTGGCGCTCGTCAAGGATTTAGGCGCTCGCCAAAATGGGCTTTCTGTCGAAGGCTGCCTACATAGTGTGGGCCGTGTAAGTGGATTGGATGGATTGTTATAAATATTATAACTATAACTATTATTATTACTTAAAAAATGGTTTAGCTTAGACCTTTGGGACTCTGTTTTTAAAGTATTTATAAAATATAATATTCAATACTTGATTATAGCTTTCCTTAATTAATTTCACACAGTTTTCGTCATGTCCAAAAAGAACTCTTGAATCATTTATTTTGCATTTTCTGCAGTTCCCATCAGAAAAGTGCAGCTTCAGCTAAACTAGAGATCACATCCTGTTGACGAATTGCATCCGATTTATTCTTAATTTTTGTTTTGTAATTTTTTGTTTACAATTCCGCCCGGCATTGCACTTTTCCCATGCATCCATGGATGCAGCCTGGCAGAGATCGGGTTCCAGCAGCCTTCTCCCATTCCATTCCCACGTTGCAGGAATGCGCTGGAATGCCGCATAGACAGTTCTCATCAAGGGTGGGTGTTCTTACTAGAAGAATTCCTTTGGGGGGCAGAGGGAGTCTCAAGGATTCTGTGCTCTTCTCAAGTGCTCCTCCGTTTACAATATTACATCGTTATGACATATTTTTGAGGCATCGAATTTAGTATTTTGGAGTTGGTCAATCGATCCACTCGAGTGTTGTAACTTTTGGTAACGATTTCGGATTAGATTTCGTTTGTCCAAAGGGCTCTCAGAAAATACTCTACATTTTCTAACGGAAGTTTATAGGAGTATAAATAAATATGTAAATTATAAGAATTATTGCATGTTTTAAAATTAGTTTAGTTTAATTTAAGTGTAGAGTTTGATTTTTAGTTTTAGTTTTAGGAATTTTGTTTATACCAAATTGTAATATTTAACCCATTTAACCTTTATACAGTACTACCTGAAACCCCCTCCGAAAAGGTAGTGACCAAAATGGGTTAAGGCTCTACTCCCCTCATTATTATCGCCACCTTTTCTTATCATTAGCTTATCGTGCAGCTCGCCGCTCGCGTTGCAGTTTCGCAGTTGAAATTGGGGGAGAGAATCAGAAATCAGTCAGTCAGTTGAAACGCGGGTATTGGTATCGATTTTACCAAAAAAGCTGCTGTCGGTTTCGGTTGTGATTTGGGTTTTCATATTTTTGTTTTTACCCTCTTTGCGGCAGTTATTTAGTGCGCTGCTAATTGAGAATCCATTTGGGATTTACAACCCAAGCAACCCATCATCCAATGGGTCTCTTTTCCAAGTTCGTCTACACCTTCACCATGTGGGAGAAGTACGTGAAATGCCGCAGATTCTAGCCTGTATTTCAATTTTTTTTTTTTTTTGTGACCAGCATAAATGTTTTCCCTTTCAAATTATAAAAAACTTGATAAGCTGGCGGCAATTTCAAAAATGTTTGCTGAATAATTTGTCAAATGTGGGCTCTGGCAGAGGAGTTTGATATAAGAGTTTGGAAATTGGCCAACACTTGATTTCATTAGGGAAATTAATGTGTTTTTCTGATATTTTCTTCTCCTATTATGTTGGGTAGATAATGCCCCAAGCTAGCTTTTATCACACCCAAGTGACCCCATAATATATCCGCACTTTTGTGGTGAAGAGAGAGAGAGGGAGTCAGTGACCTGCCCACGATTGCATCAAGCATTCATATATATAAAGATATAGATATATTCCTCCTTACCAGGGCCTATCGTGCATTAATTCCGCACAATGGCAATCGGTGGTGGTTGTTCTTTGTGCGCTTTTCAAGGGATGACACTCGTGCTTGATTTGGCACTCCATTTTGCACTAGAGGATCACTGTTCGAGCCCATTTAATTGTATTCCCGCTAATTGCAGCTTCCTGTTGTTGTGTTCCATCTGGCATCAATAATTTGTTTGTAAGAATTTCAATTCAATTTGGAAAGTAATTTGACACGGCACACATGTATGACGGCGTACACCCATTAATTGATCCGTTTCCATTTCCCATCTCCCACAAATAAATTGCCAAAAAATATATACCATATATACTATTGTTAATGAGCCCAGAATTAGTCACTTCCGAGCCGGGCGTTAATTGCGGGCAAAACTGTTGTCACTATTGGTCCAATCCCCCTCCCAACCCAACCCAAAATGCGGTTGACCGCCATAATTTGCGTTATTAATTGACCAATTTTCAATTTTCAAGTTGAAGGCCGACGCCGCCAGAAGCAAAAGCAAAAGGCGCCAACAAAAAAACAAAAAGCAATTTAAATTATGGATTAACTAGCTAGAATCGACAAAAGTTAATATAACAATAATAATAATAATCGATAAGCCAAAGTCTGGAAAGAAAAGTCGGTTCTGGGCTCTAGGCTCGAAGGTCACCACGGGCTGCTCGATTGCATTGATTTGGAAACTTGGCGATTCTTCCGCCTTTGCAGTGGGAAATCTTTTGGGTAGACTGATGGAAGAGAATGACTTCCCTTGAGCGAGCAGCTAGCTCTTCAAGTGATTCAAGAACCGTCGCCGACTATTAATGCAATGCAATATATGACAAATCATTGGCCTCGCGACCTTTGCGGCGTTGGGTTGGTCATCATCTCTGGTCTGATTTCATCTCCAATGAATTCGATGCGTTTGGAGGTTCGTTCGAAGATTTTGTTTTATGTGTAACATATATTAGAAGCAGAAGAAAGTATGACTTTGGTTTAAGAAAGTTTTACGGGAAATTAGGTTTTGAGTAGAGCTGGAAAGAAAATTTATTCTGTAATTGATTAATCGGTTTTTTTTATTTACATTTACATTTTAAGAATCGATTTAATCGAAAAAGTTCTATGTCCTCTGTTGCTTCCTTACAAATCCAAATCCAAAGTCCAAAAGCTCATTTATCTCCTTTTTTGATGGCGGTATCAGCGGCCCACGTTTCTCGGTCAGATTGGCTGGCATCCATCCTGCCTGTCCCACCAGATAACTGGCCATCATTATTGTATTCCGCTGTTTGGGGCTAATCAATTGTCGGCTTAGCGCCGCGGACAATCGGATATCGCATATGAGCGGGGCAATCAATTTCGACGCTTTGCGTGCGAATGACGCCAGCGGAGAGTGGCTGGCCTGTAGATTTATGAGAGCTCCACGGCTAACTAGTATCTAATCTTGCCCTGCTCTATCTCTATCCCGCAGCCTGTTCGAGCAGGAGATCATGAGCTATGTTCCTCTTGAAGAGCGCAGTCCGCAGGGCTCGCCGGTTCTTAGTTCCCGGATGCCACAGCGGGCGCCTCCGCCATTCCGACGAGATTTCGAGGCCAAGCTGCGCAGCTTTTATCGCAAACTGGAGTCCAAGGGCTATGGCCAGGGACCCCACAAGCTCAAGTGAGTTCCTCCAGCACTGGTTCTACGCTTTGATCTTGATTCTAATGCCAATCCATTTACAGACTGCACATCCGTCGCAGCCATTTGCTAGAGGACGCCTTCCGTCGCATCATGTCCGCCAACAAGAAGGACTTGCAGCGCGGCCGCCTCGCCGTCCTCTGGGACACGGAGGAGGGTCTGGACTACGGCGGACCTTCCCGCGAGTTCTTTTTCCTGCTCTCCCGCGAGCTGTTCAACCCGTACTACGGACTCTTTGAGTACTCCGCCAACGATACGTACACGGTGCAGGTGTCGCCGCTGTCGGCGTTCGTTGACAACTGCCACGACTGGTTCCGCTTCAGCGGACGGGTGCTGGGCTTGGCCCTGGTTCACCAATACCTCCTCGATGCCTTCTTTACGCGACCCTTCTACAAGGCCCTGCTGCGCCTGCCTGTGGCCCTTAGCGATTTGGAGTCGCTGGACAATGAGTTCCATCAGTCGCTTCAATGGATCCGCGACAATGACATCGGCACTGGCGTCGACCTGGGCCTCACCTTCTGCGTCACCGAGGAGCTCCTGGGGCGCGTTGTAGAGCGAGAGTTGAAGCAGGGCGGCAAGAATATGATTGTCAACGAGAAGAACAAGAAGGAGTACTTGGAGCGCATGATCAAGTGGCGGCTGGAGCGCGGCGTTCAGGAGCAGACGGAATCGCTGGTCCGCGGATTTTACGAGGTGGTCGACTCCCGCCTGGTCTCCGTGTTCGATGCCCGCGAACTGGAGCTGGTGATCGCTGGCACCGCTGAGATAGACACCAATGACTGGCGCCTCAATACGGAGTATCGTTCCGGCTACCATGACAATCACCAGGTGATTATCTGGTTCTGGCAGGTAATTGAGCAGCGATTTAGCAACGAACAGCGCCTGCGGCTGCTGCAGTTCGTCACTGGCACGTCCAGCATACCCTATGAGGGCTTCTCGGCCCTGCGCGGCTCGACTGGGCCGCGTCGCTTCTGCATCGAGAAGTGGGGCAAACCGAATGCCCTGCCCCGGGCCCACACGTGCTTCAATCGTCTGGATTTGCCGCCCTATCCCACGCCCGAGCTCCTCTACGAGAAGCTGCTGCTGGCCGTCGAGGAGACAAATACGTTTGGCATCGAGTAGGGGAGAAGAGAAACGTGATATTTGCTTGCACCTCAGCAGCACCTCATCCCGAAACGCTTTATTTCGATTCGTTTTTGTAGTCGAGATAGTCGAGAAATTCCGGAGAATAGTTATTTATGTTATATAATGGTAGGATCCTCCTAGCTCCTGACCAGGATGCAGACAACGCTACTTAGTTTGTAGACACTTTTGCCTTCGCCTTCGTTCGCCGTTCACTACGAGCGCAAGTTTTACCTCAACAAGAGCAAAACAGTCATTAGTCCCTAAGATCTAACTTAACTCTGGGAGCGAGCCACTCCCACTCCCACTCCCACTTAGAGTCTAAGAATCCCTTGAATGCTTGACTCCTCTGCTCGGGCTCAGCTCAACTCGCCAAAGAAGGGAACAGGACGGAGAGAGTTCTAGAGAGAGCGAGAGTGGAAGAGATTCTATCGCCAATACTTAAATAGCTTGTAATATTGTTGTCCTTTAGCCTTAACTCGAATTCCAAACTCCAAAACTGAACACTCCCCCTAGATATGTATGCATTTCGTCTAGAAGCGTATTGTGGATGTCAGTTATTATAGCATACATATATATAAAAATATATACATACATTCCTTTGGAGTCTTTCCTTGCCACCCCGAAAGGTAAATTGTTTTTGAATTTACAAAAAAGCCCCTAGACAAGTGTGTGTATCCCCAGGACTACGGGTTGTGACCAAAGACACTATGAACAATAAGATGCCTAATTTTAATTTTTTTAATATTTCAAATTTCAGTAAAACTACAATTGATTAATCAATCAATCAATTTGATTTTCCACTCTTAAAATTTTAAGAGCGAGCAATGGCTTGCGCGTTACTCATCTTATTTTGGGTATTGTCCTTGGTACAACCTCAATGGGATCTACATACAATTTATAATATACAATGAATTGGCTGCTGTTTTTTGCCTACGATTACTAACAAATTGGTCCAATAACGCGTTGCTTTAGCTTTACATACAAGTAACGATAACAACATGGATGAAATTACAAAAAAAAAAAAAAAAAATACAAAATTAGCTAATTAATTGAAGGAAAAATTACATTTGTATGATTTAGTATCGAATCGAAAGTAAACACAACCGATAACGAAAAAGATTTGGTGATTTATTCAATAAGTTAATACGGAAGGCAGGCAAAGACAGAGACAACAGCACCGTTGGAGAGAGACAGAGCGATAGACATGCTAGAGACAGAGATGGAAGCCGATAAAGGAGTACGAAGAAGAAAGAGAAGAAACGCTTTTTGAACTACTTATGTATGTATTGATAAACTGAAGATTGTTTTAAATGAATTATTAATAAATGTGCGTGTGTATTTATGAACAAATTAACTATAATTGAATACAAATAATAAATGTGAGCCTTTTACTTCAAAAGCAACAATCTGTCATTTTGTTATTTTCGTGTTTGCCTATTAAATCAGTCCAAAAGATGTAAAAATCATTTTCCAAATGTGCCTTTTACCAGTAATTTTAAGCACCAGGCGCTCATAGATATCAGCTCACTGCCTGAAAGTGTGCTAGAATTGAAGAATTCGCTTTTTGACCGACAGATGGAGTTCTAGATGATGTCAAAAGTGCATCAACAGAACTCTTTGACTCAATGTTTCCTTCAACTTCCTTCAACTCAAAATAAATAAAAGCGAACCCAGATTTTGATATCCCATTACATGTACTTAAATCAAACAAACTATATCTCTTTTTCTATATATTTTATCCACAATTTTCTCTTTTGGTTTTCGGATCTGCAAAATGCAATTTGCTTTTACATCAAGTTTTATTTCGATCTCTTCGCGAAATGATAACATACTATATGTAATATGCTCTTAAATATTACGCGATCATTTCTCTAAGCTAAGACTTCCTTGTTTTGTGTATGTGTGTGTGTGTTACGTAAGTGGGTGTAGATCATGGACATGGACTCATCCCTGCCGTGTGTGTATGTACAATGCCTCGGCTGGGCTGGATGTGTCTCGTGGGTTATCCTAGCCAAGTGAGTGTGCCATATGCTGTATGGAGTGGAAAGAACTATAGGCTGGGAAGAGAGCTGCGTGGCTTATTAGATGAGATAGCGAATAGATCTAGGTCAAGATTGGTTAAGGGTGGGCTGGATGATCGATCGATTGATCGATCGATCGGTCTAACGTGTGTGTACGTGTGACGTTGTGCGCAGCAAAGCTTTCTGAAAGCGAGTGCTGTGTGTTAATTAGGTTTTTGTTTTTTACATTCTGTTTGTCCCCTTTTTGTGATCAAAGACTTGTGGTAGTAAATCTAGCTAAATTTTTTATTACATTACACTTGAAGAAATTTGGCTAATTCTCATACTCATAGATATATATTTTAAATAAATTCTTTCCTGGAGTCTACAAAAAATAATTAATAGAGCTATCCTTTTGTGATTTTATGCGATCAATATATGTATGTATTAATGATTTTGTCGCCTCAAGCATTATAAAAATAGAGCATCCTTTGCATCGGGGGAGAGATGAATATTATTCATTCGTTTATAGATTTATCCCATTTTCTTTTTTGTTTGTTTCTCTTTTTGGAAAAGGCCATTGAAAGAATTGAAAATTGTTCTGAGTGAGTAAGTACATACATGTCTCGTAATGTTACATTTCTGGATGTTATCCCAGTGGACCAAAACGTAAGAAAATGGTCGTAAAAATATTCCTAAAAGCACTTGGAAAAGATATAAATGCGGGTATGTTTTTGAGTTCGTTCATGGAAATACAAATAAAATATTATGAAAGGCTCGCAAACGATCCGAAAATGATTCGTCACGGAGTTTTGGTCCACTGGAAACTGACTGGCTGGCTGTGTGTTTTGTGTGTGTGTGCATGAGATAAGGAGAATCTGTTGTTTCCGCTTAGGGTTTTGATCACAGCTTTTACAATTCTAATGATATATGTATGTATGTGAGGTGAGGGAATGTGGCCAATACATATAGTATTTAATGTGTACCTGTATGTATTTACATACACAAAAAAAAAAAACAAACAAATATATTTATCTTAGTTTTTTGCAAACACTTGACTTTGCTTTATATATATATATTTATATATATATATATAAGTGTGTATTATGTAGGTTTATATATGTAAATATTTATAATACTTTCGCAAAGATGCATGAAGAAAATGCATTTATTTTGTCTGACATTTAATACATTTAATATATTATTTCCATATTCAGTTTGGTTTCGGTTCGAGAGAAAGCTGCCATTCAGGGGACTTTACATGATTTATTATTCTTCCTTTTTTTATTTTTATGTATATAGACATTTTTGTTTGTTATTCTTTAGTAAAAAAAGTAATACAAAATATGTTTGGTTTGGTTTTCCCTCGTCAATTTTGTTTTCCATCACGAATATATATATATATATCCATTCTTCTATATTCGCTTTTGGCCTATGGAAAATTGTAGGATAAGAAGGCAGGTGTTGGATCAAAGATCTTATAATAACAAGATGAGTAACACTCTACTCGAATTTGTATGCTCCCAACTATAGTTTGCAATTCAAATATATGGGCGTTATGCATCTTGTTAGTAGAAGATCTTTGGTTAGATATACGTATTCTTTTATTTACTAGCCATTTTCCAATATTTTGTTGTTTTTTAATTTGGGGAATATAGTTCAGTGGAATAACAACAGCTTGTAAGAGGGAAGAGAGGCTCAGACGACGGGGTGGGGATTTTTCTGGAAGATATGGGGACAGGAATAGAAAAGGCGGTAGAGGATCTTCTCTGCCTTTGTTTTCTTTTTTGGGGCTTTTTTCGTAAGCAACAACATTGAACAGGACTTAAATTTGATTTATCTGTTTTGTTATTCATATATATATATATCGTTATACATATTCCTATATGCTGAATGACTGACTGTCTGTCTGTGTGTGTGGATCTAGGGACAATTGCTATATATCTTTTAATGTAACTAGTTAGGCTGCTGCGCTGCAGCTTCAGCTGCTTACTTGGCTGTAGGAAATTTTTCGCACGTTCTGCGCCTTTATTTATTAATGCTGTTAAGTTACGAGAAATGCACACGAAGACTCTGTATCGATTCTCTTTACAAAATTCTCTACTTCTCTCTGAGACCTCTGCCTGTGACTTGGACTCTCCGTCGCAACGGACGGATTGCTTTGCTTGGCTTGCTGGTGTTGTTGGCCTCCTCCAGTCCCCATTTTGCCTTCGTTGTACTCTGTCCCGGTCTCCCAAGGTACATCTTTACCATCTCCATCTTCATCATCATTGTCTGCCGACTCTAGTTAACAGCTTCAGCTGCTGCTTTTATTGTTGGTTTTATTTTTGTTTATTTTGTTTGTTTCTTTCTTTATTTTTAGCTACTTGTTTTTCATTTAGTTTAAATTTAATTTAAATAATGTTTATATATATATATCGAAATATATATATAGATGATGCTATACAAACTATAGCTTGGTATGTGTAATAATACATATATATAAAAAAAAAAAAAATACAATAGATTAACGTAAATTGGTTACTCTACTCTCTCTCTCTCTCTCTCTTTCTTTCTCTTTCTCTGTTCTCAACGATTATCATTATATCATATCTGAACAATCGCTCATCTAGTACAAAAAAGGTTACAGCTCCGATTTGCGAGAGTAAAAACATCAAATTATTCTGTATACAAGGTTTTTTTGTTGTCGTCCGTTTCCGTTTCAGCTTTCCCTCTTGGAATCCCACTCGCACGCCTACTCCGAGTCCTGTTCGCGCTCATCGAAGCCGGCCAGGTCAACGGTCTGCAGCATGCCGCGCGAGTACGCGTACTCGATGAGGGCCAGGTGACAGAACACATACTGATCGGGCATTTGGATGGAGTAGGCGCGCTGTGATCGGATCTTTTCCACGGTTCCGCGTATGTCCGCCGTACCCACATCCTCCAGCCGCGATATGCAAATGTCCAGAGTTATAAATGTGCCTGCAGGAACCGAGAATGCATGCATTAATTGTCTGTGCACCTGGAGTGGATTAACTCGAGCTTACCAGTGCGTCCAATGCCTGCACTGCAGTGCACCACAATGGGCGGACCGCGGGCATGCCCCGCCCATGTATCGCCGAGGGCATGGACGAGCTCCGCCTGCTTATCGCGCACCTTTTGCAGAAAGTTCAGCATGGCCATGGCTGAACTGGGAACGCCGTAATCCGGCCAGCTGGTGAACTGCCAATGTGACACATTGCGGATTTCGTCAGTCTGAAATAATGGGAAGAGGAGGAGAGAAGGAGGGGAAAAATAAGACTAGACTATTGATTTTTTGCACATTTAACGATTTTGAATATCGACCACTTACCTTTATGTTTCTTAGCTCCAACGAGGCAACCGTGTAATCCTCATTGCACTCAACGCTAATTGTTCGCACATGGTAGTTGCCAAACTCTAAGGAACTATCTTCAGTCGGCTCCCAGTATTGGCCGCATTTCACGCGTCCGCGCTCCATCACACGCGTTGTCATCACTATAACTAAACAATGTTGCTCCCAGATCATGCGCCAAAAGTCCGGGGATGTCTTTGGTAATGGACCTGGAAAGTGCACGGTTCAAGTGATCGATTCACGGCAGGAGAAGCTAACAAACAACTCACCTTGAGTTGAAATATAGGCATTCTTCTGTTTGTAGCCATCGACGAAATTCGCATTTATATAATCGGACGGCTCATCGCCGTCTTCGTGTGCCAGCACCACTCGACTGTGATCGTAGCAAAGGACGTCTGTGTATCGGTTCTTGGTCAGATTGGGTCGCATTCTGTCAAGGATTTAAAAAAAACAAGTTATTTCACTTGGAAGCTCATCTTTCATTTGGTGAACTCACCTCGCATAGAGGAAGGTGCCCTCGGGCGCCCGATTCCGTATGTCCGCATACTCCTTGATCAAACCGGTGCGACCGCGTTGCTTCACCATCTGCACGATCTGTTCGATGGGCTTGGGATCCCCCTCCTGACCGGCCAGACTGTCGTCATCACTGAAGCCGGACGAGGCGCTGCTGGGGGGATTCTCTGACCAGAACTCACCGCCACCATTGGTTGTGGTTCCACCACCGCCAGCGGCTGTTGCCGCCGCTATGCCCGCTCCGGCTGTGGCTGTGCCAGCAGCATTGGTTGTGCCGCTGCTGCTGCTATTTTCCGCCACGCCACTCGTGTTGAGCTTGAGTGGATTGACAGCCGTGGAGGCACTGCTGCTGCCGTTGGCCTGACGCTGGTGGCTGGGACTCAGGCCATTTATTGTGATGTTTTCGTTGGGTTCGCCGCCGCTCACAGCTGGCTTAGAGCCGGCGTCTCCTGGTGATCCTGCTGGACCCACGCCATTGCTGACCACGGTCACCACGGTGGTATTGTTGTCGCCCAGCTGGTGAACGGCGCTGATTACCGTGGATCCGGCCGTTGCGGCCTCCGTTTCGGTACCATTGGCTGCCGCCGCTGCTGCTGCTACTGCAGATCCCGATCCCGATCCCGATCCCGATCCCACACCCACGATGTTGGCCAGCTCGTCCTCACGATTCGTCATCGATTGGCGGCAGCTGAGCAACCATGTGGCGTGCTTGATCTCCAGGGTGCCACCCAGATGAATGGGCAGCGCCGTACGGGGCACGTGGAGTGCCAACTGCGGCACGGATACGGTGAAGACTCGCTCGCGCAGCTTCTCGCGCACAAATAGACGCAGGATTTTGAACGGAGCCTTGAACCACAACGGCGCCGTCACGATCAGCACTTTCTTCAGGCGCGCCGGATAGCCGCCCTGTAATTGAACAAAAAATAATAATAATTGTGTTATTTTCTATTAAACAAAATACGAGTACAAACTTATTTCGTAGCACTATTTTTTTGTTAGCAAAACTGTTGATAACAGTATCTGTGTATGCACAAGTCGCACAGCTAATTAATTATATCAACAGCCTCGGCCTATACACGAACGATAACCCAAAGCCCAAGCTACCGAGAAATGTGCTCCATTAAGAAGAGCATAAAAGAAGCTCTAGTTGATTTAAAAGTCTTGTTGAAACCTTTAAACTAAAAATTAATTCAAATTACGCTTCACTCACTGATGCATGATGCAATTTTCCTGGAAGTTTTCAAACAATCCCCATTGATTGGGGTAACCAATTCCAGGAGTGGCCTTCATTTCGAACTGCGCACATCTTTCCCAGAATCTGTTGGCGTGACAATTGTGAATACAAATTTGCAACCCATTGGAGGTGACATTTTCTCTCTCACAAATCTTTTACAAAGTCTTCCACGAATTCGATGCCAGTTCTCTGTGCATCTCTCTGTGCATTTTGGGGGAAATTGTAAAATGCCACGCGTGGGCAGAAACCATAGAAATGAACAGAAGAATTCCTAGGATTGCATGGACCACAGTTTTCCAGGGAAGAAAGATTCTATAGAAAAATCGACTTGCAATTGACATGAATTCCAGTTATTTTCTAATTAACTAGCAAGCCAATAGCCTTTAAAAAAATATCCTAAAACTATAGATTTTAAATCCAAATTCAAAGAAAACATAACACGAAAAACGTATTTATGTAAGTAAGCCTGGTAAAGAGGTAAATCAGGTAAAGTAAACCAACAGAAAAGCATTACGGCGACCACTTTGGGAGGAAGCGCAAGTGGGTTGGGGTGAGAAACACACGACAACAACCTTCACCCAGTTGAGGAAATTTTATTGCCGCATGAGATATGTACAAGCAAAAAAAAAAAAAGGGAAAAACTTGCCTTAACTCAAAGGTGAATTGCAAAGTTTTTAAAGAGGAAAAGAGAGCAGAAAAGGCTGTGGAAAATATGCAAAAAAAGAAAAGAAATTCTGTGTTTTCAGGACACTTTCAGTTAGTAGTCGAATTTCAAAAGAAATCAATTTTGTGGCGAGAGCCACTGAACTGAAGTACACATTATCTAATTTACCAATGACTTGCATCCCTGGTATACATTTATGTATATATATATTCGTATAGGTATATCATCCGTGACATCATTATTTAGTTTATTGGCCCCAAAAGCAAGCAGGCAAAGGAAAAGGCAGTGCAGCAGCAGCAGTGCAGATTAAGGTCAGCAGCCAGTGCGGCAGGCAAGGAGAAATGAAAACAAAAAAAAACAAAAAAAAGAAGAAAACCTCATCAAGTGCAATATAACCGTGGTAAATGCCACAAACAACACAGTTTGTGGATGCATGCACTTTAATTAAACGCACAATCAGAACCAATACAAGCACGCTTACGTTGAGGGAAAATTTAATTAAAATTGTTTTTCGCAGTTTACCCAAAAACGAAAAAAAAAATATATATATCTATGTATGGTATATCCTGTTGTTGCTCTTTTCCTTGCTGCCTTTGGCTCAATAAATTCCTGTTAAATCTCTAATTGGCAACATTTTCAATTAAACCGGGCTGCTTTGTTCCCCTTTCCCTTGCAAATGGTGTTGTAGTTTCCTTTTCTGCCAAGGATTGCATCACAAATCACACGCACACACCACCCCACAAAACAACTTCCCCCCATTTCTTTATCATTTCCTCTCCTTTTTCTTGCTTTTTGGATTTTCCCTCCCCTAATATTTTCAGGGGGTTTTCATGTCCACTTTCACTTTGATACCAAACACACAGCAACACCCACACTAAATGCACATGAAATTCACCTGAATACGTCAGTTGAAAGTACAGTTGCTTTAACAGTGTTGCACAACGTTAAAGAGTAACTGAAAGTACAGTTGTTCCCACAGTGTTGCAAGATAATAAATAGATATTTCAGGCTTAATGCATGATTAATATTAATTTGGTAATATAAAACAATTGCAAACTATTTCAATGTAAATATATTTAAAATACACACTTTCTTTTCGAAATTCAGCTTCAAGTAACCGATCATCACTTGTCCTTCAACCTTGACAAATTTTCATGCTAAAACCATACTCACTGAAGGTAATAAATAATCCACTTTCCCTTCAAGGCTGCACTTAGTTGGCCAATAAATAAGCAAAGTGCGTGCCACAAGGAAATTTTAACGATTAAAAGTAGCTGGAAAAGGTAAATAAATATATATTTGATATAATTTCATTCCCCTTATTTTCCCTTTTGACCTTCTTGGGGTGCTTATGAGTCATAATTGGAAATACATATAGATTTGAGTGATTTCTGCTGATTGCTATATATGTACAATGGTTAGCAACAAATTGAATACGTCGCCAGGCGTTTCAGGGTCAGAGCACAGTTATTCCCACACCGAATTAGAATCCAGATAGCAGACAATCCTATGATAACCCCGCCCAATATACGCCCACTCAGTCACAGCCCCCACACACGCACACGTTTCATTGACAAACACAACCCACAAAACAACAAAGCAGGTGGCATCACGGACGTCTCTCTATTGTTGCTGTTCCTGGCCAGATTATTTGCCTTGAGGGCCAAGGAGTCTCAGCTAAAGTTGAATGAAACTTGGTCGCAAGTCAAGGCGCTTGTTAAATCCTTCAGGTCCTCGCTGAAGTGAAGGAGGCGGAGGTACGTAGGAAATGAGAGCCACTGGCGCAGGAGTTTTCCTCCGAATGTGACTCGAGTGGGCAGCTTAACGTGCCTCGGCATGCGTTTCGCTAGCTATTTTATCCTGCCGCCCCTGGAAAAACCTGGTTACTCTGGCGCAAAGGAAAAGCGCGTGGGAAGCTGCAGAAGTTGGATATTGTTCATAATGAATTTTCGCTCGTCACTAAATCTAAAATTAGCAACAAAGAGGGAGAATGCCCACCATGCACATAAAGAAAATTTAATAAATTTGCACAAAATATGTTGTAGTAAATATTTCAGAATAAATAAAGGGTTAATTGATGAACCTTAAATGTTGCTTGAAGAAAATCTTTTTAAATATTCATTCATTTTCAATTGTCTAAAATAAGTTTTAAGTGTGTTCTCCCCCACAGCAAAGCTGAAATTAATTGGATGCCTTCCAGGAAGGAATCGCTGGCTCTTAAAAATAATTACAATTTCCAGCAAGCGGCGGTCCAGGCAGAAAATTCAATCAAAATGACATCCGAAAATAGGATAAAGTGGAATTAATCTGACCTTTAGGATTTGCTCTTAACTTTATAACTCAAATGCAAGACAATTGCACTCGAATTGGCATGAAATATCCGCCGAATAACAAGGAACTTTCCGTAGCAACCAGATATCGAGTATACGCCGCATGGGATCCTGGCCAAAGGTGATCAAATGCTTGCTTTCCCAGTCACATACGGGTAGGGTGCTCGGGGGAGGGGGCAGGGCGAAACAATAAATATATAAATAAATATGTGAAATTAGCCATGGCCAAAATTGGTAATGCGTTTTAAGTTTGTCGTCAGTTTTGGGCATGAAACGAATTTGTCGTTGGCGTTGACCAAAAAAGGCCAAAGCGGCACGCACAGCGGACAAACCGATAAACCAAGAGGCACAAAGCGAAGACGAGAACCAAATAGAGAGGAAGAGAAAGAAAGATATATATATTTATAAGCGAACATGTAAACATACATATATACATATGTGAAAGAGCGAGTGGATGACAAGACAATCGAATTTTTTATCTATAATTGACAATCAATTATTTAATCGAATCTTAAATAGCTGGTACTTTTATAAGAAATAAAAAATAAATGAAAAATACTACTTTATTTATTTAATTGCAGCTGGAATTGTTGTTTAATTTTGAGCCTAATTGATATCACAAAATCAAAAATTAATCGATAATCGGTTAGCTAAAAATCAATAAATTTACTTATCTTTGGGAGTACTTTCTAGTTGCCTATTTAAGATCGTCATCTATATAAATATTTAATAAACAAAGTACATATATAGTTTTTTTTTCCCCCCAATACACTAAAAGGGTTTAACAATTTGTCAGTGCCAAAAAAATCAATTCTTCCAACAATCGGAGACGGAGATATTCCATAAATCGAAATCAATATTTGATGGCTTGGTCTAAGCCATGCTAATTGGAGAGCTCTTCACAGTGATTGACTGACGGCTAACACACACACGCACACACAAAAAACACACCCCGGAGATCCCAATCGAATCGTGGCTTATTTGTCCAGAATGATATAAAGCCGCAAGCCAATCAATTGGAAATCCCTCGGAGATGCGAGTAAATACATAATACATTCGTCATGGACAAACAATTTCGTAAGTTAAAAGATTGCTGACACTGCAGTTATTTATTTTCCATTTCTATTCGGTAAATTATATATATTTAAAAAAAAATTAACTAAAATTGAGTATTCATTTCAGACATCTTCTGATACTCACTGTACAAATGTGGGGGTTGTCTCAGGCATTGAGGGATATAAATCAAAAGGTAAGCAGCATAGAAATAGAAAAAAACTGCCAACAGCTGCGTTTGATTGCCTCCACTTGCCCCTCCACCTTGTCTACGAGACTTACTTCTCAACTTTGTATTATTGGCATATTGTTGTTGATTCTTGTCAAGCTCTGCTGTGGCTGACAGCCTTTGTTGTATTGTCTTGCCAAAGAAACCAAACCACCGGGGTAGGGCAGGTGAGCGAGCGCAAAGAAAACAAAAGTCGGGCATATCACCTGCCGTTGATGGTCGACTAAGAACCCTAAGATACACATATATATGTACATATGTATTTATGATCCACAAAACTTGAATTAAATTGGTTAAAGCTAAAGCTGATTTTTCTCAATATCTCCTAGTTTTAAATCCCTGAAATGCAAATGGGTTTTTTTTAAACATTGAAATATTTCTAATAGGCTTTAAGTAAATCAAAGAATATTCCCCCTATTCTATGGCAAGAATCCCCTGTGAGCTGCCAGCATAGCCTGGCTATAACCCAATTAGCTGACCTACTTCGAGGCGACATTAGCTAATTGAACAACAACGGCTCAATCCGCCAGATTAATAACAATATAGACACGCTGCGAGGCAATAGTAGTGAATCACTGTAAAAGCCCAGCTAATGGAATTATAAACAAAAAATCAAAACTACAAATCTTAAAAAAAAAAAAAAAAAAAAACTTAACATATATACGTGTATACATATATTTCCTTGAAAACAAAAGACAAACAAGAGATAGAAATAAAAATAAAAACAACACAATTCACAATTTAAATAGAAATGGTTTTTGGCGAGGGGGCGACTAGAGTCTGTCCATAATAGTACATATATATACATATGTACATATATATCTGTCCATATCCGAGTATATATGTATCTGTATCTGTATCAAGTACCTGAGCGCGTTGGCGTTGTAATAGATTGTTGTTGTTGTTGTTGTTGGTTGCCGCGTTGTTGCTATTGTTGCCGCAAGCCCAGCCGCCGCTATCTAATTATTCAGATTTTTTTATTGTAATTTATATAGTTTTGGTTCGCACAATTAAATGCTAATTGCGTGCACTTTCAATTGAACAATTTACATAACTTTTTGTTTGCTTTGTCACATTACACAATGTGATGAATGCATTCTATCTTTTATATACATATCTCAATATATATTTTTCTTTTTTTTTTTTTATAGAGAGAGAGGGTAAACAGACACAAGGGTTGGGGGTTAAAAAAAAAAAAAAATAGAACAACAACAACGAAAAATACACGTTTTTTGAGATCGCTTTTTATGTTTCGATTACGGGATTTCGGTTTCGGTTTCGTTTTCGGCTTTCGGTTTCCGTTTTTGTTCCGTTTGGATTCTGCTGCACTTGTTAGATACCTCTCTCTGTATCTGTATCTGTATCTGTATCTTTATCCTGGACTAAAGATTTGCGAATTACGAATTTGTTGCTGCTGCAACGTGCGTTTAGCATTCAACAAACTGAGGCAGATTTTAGATACACACACACACACACACACACAAGCACTCGGACGTATTGACGAGAGTTTTCAACTTTTTCTTTTGCACTTGGAAAAAATGTTTATCTGGCGACAATATATTCGCCAACGTTATTTTCTGCTTTCTGGCTTTTGATTTTGTACTTTTCCATCGACCAAGTGTTGTCTCTGCGTTTCATTTGGTTTTTCGTTCGCTTTTCCCTATGAATTTTTGTTTGTTGCGCGTCGTCGTGGAAAGCTGAACTACGTCTGACTGCTGCCGCTGCTTTATTTTACTTTTTTTTCGATTCGTTTTCCGTTTTTTTTTTTTGGTCTCTTTTTTCCTATTTAGCGGCTGCGTTCTCGGCGCACGCGCTCTCTGTTTTGCCATCACCACCACCGCCGGACACAGAGAGTGCCGCTCTCAATCTCTCCCCGGCAGGCCAGGTGAACCTTAGGGGGTAGCTTTGGGTGAGCGAAAGAGAGCGCTAGGGGGTTGGCGAACGGGCCACAGGGGAGAGAGGGCGTGAGAGAGAGAGTGTTGCTAAGGGTGGTTGGCGACTGCAAGGTTGCATTTAATGCAGCTATCGATTGAGGGGGTGGTTAAAAAGTCGCCAAACAGGGCTGCCAACTCAATGAACGAAGCAGCGAGTGGCATGCCACGTTTCGAGGTGACTTAATTAAAGAAATATTATTTTAAATATTTTAATATTATTATTCATTAATAATAATCTAATGATTAAACAAAAATATAAATATTTCTTGACATGGCATACAACTGGAATAATCGGAAAATTATAATAACTTCACTATAAATTATTGTAGGTACAGGTTAAATTTTAATGGTAATAGAGAAAACCTCTGACTAAATAAATTCTAATTTATTTTGTAATCGAAAATATACACCAACTATGTAAATCTATGGTAGGTGCAAATCTATTAATGGACTTCCTTTTTTAAGAAGTATTTTAATTTCATACATTTTTCACTGAATTTGGAAATCCTAAACACATTATTTAATTTAATTAAACAATTTTTAATAGAATTCATTTTGTTTTCAATTGAAAATCTTAATTAAATAATTAATATAAATTTAAATATTAACTAAATTTAATTGTAAGTATTTCAAAGAAACCAGAAAGAGTGGAAACTATAAATTTTACGACCCATATAATTTTTCCAGAACAGTCGGTCTTTGCAATGCGGAAACGCTTAAGTTCACGTCCAAAATTCAATTGATCTGTCATGTAGAATTTCTCATCTCTTGTAGAGAGTTGTTTTAAGACAAAAACCCACCCGACTGTCTTGTACATATGGACCCTCTCTGGAGGTCTGGGCCAAAGCCAAAGCTAAACACATATTTGCGTCAATGCCGAATGGCTGCGGAAACGAAAAGCACGTTGTAAAAATAACACAAAACAGTATCAGCGGCAGCGCTAGTGGATCGACAACAAAAACAAAATCGTTAACACATATCCACACGGCGTCATCGAAAGTATTAAACGTATTTAAGCCAACTGAGCAGCAGCAATGAATGAACTGCGCCGCATTCGGCTTTCCCAATGATTTTCCCCTGCCTATATCTAATTTTACTGCGATCTATAAATACTAGCAAATTATCCGCTGTCAATCAGTATTCGGTCAAGTGTTTCTGGGCCAAGTGCAGCAGCCGACGAAATCAAAGGAAAGAAACGAAACAAAACGAAAAGAAAAGAAAAGAAAAGAAAAGAAAAGAAAAGAAAACGTTGAAACGCGCGGAAGAATACTATTGGAAATTGATTGCCATATCCATATGTACGCATATGGAGGCATGAATTTCAAAATATATATATTCTTCATGAATAAGTATTTTTCTTTCTCTTTATACTTCGCGTTTCGGTATACAATCTATTACGTTCGACTAGAACACGTCAACTGAATTAGTTAATCAAGCAAAGTCGAAAGATAGCCACAAACTGCGCGACAATGAGCGGCGAAGAGAGAGCAAAGCTCCAAGACACTGCTGTGCTCTCCCACTGTCTCTGCCTAAAAGTGAGAGTGAAAAAGCGTGGGCACATTCCACACAAACACACACACACACACACACACACACACGCTTACTTTAGTGTTGTGAGTATGTGTATTGCCGATCTCTTCACTCGGCGGGCTTCACATTTCATTGCGACAACACTGCGTATGCGTGTTGGCCCCGAAATATTGCGCATACGCAACCAGGTACATGCCAGAGTTGCCGTTTTCCCTCGTAATTTTTATTGAATCACAGCTCATCTATTGTTCATCAACCGCCCACGCCAAATCGTATCTCTCCGTTTTTAATAAAATAAAGAGAGATTAGACTTACTGACCTAGGGGTCGGCTTCTGCTCTCACTGACCAAGTGTGCCTGATGGCTATCTGTCCGGAAAAGATAGTCAACAGATAAGCTTATCGTAAAGCAAATTGATTTCCTAGACTGATAAAATGTGTTCCAACGCAAAAGAATAACAGAGAGCTGTCAATTTTATTTATATTAAGCGTTAGCAAAGACAATGTTAATAGCCAGGAACAACGCAGCGTTCTTTTATTTTCTGTTACAAAATCAAAGACCAAGTTCATAATACTCTCCAGAAAAAGTGTACAAAATAATACGAATAGACAGAGACACGCGCCAAAAGAGAGAACGCTTATTGCGTACTCTCCCATTCTCTGGCACTTCCTCTTGGTTTCTCTTCTTCCCCCTCTTCCTCTGGCCCTCATCTTTCTGTCCGTACCCCTCTCTATCTGACCAGTGGCGTTTTCGCGTTTGCGAGGGAAGAGCGACAAGCGAGCGCCCACGCCAAATCGTTTTCATTGTTAACTTTTTTGATTTTCGTAGAATGGAATAAATATGTATGAAATAAGTATGTATGAAGGCATAATATACATAGATATATGTAC
>JAEIIL010012052.1:0-12252 GCA_018905715.1 Drosophila lini | reverse complement strand
TCCTAAATATTATCTATAACTTTTGTCTAAATTCAAGATACGATTATCTCGGAGACCAATAATTAATTTTCCAAATTTAATTTAAAATGTCAAAACAATTGTTAAAATAAAATAAAACATTAAAGTAACCAAAAACCAGCTTTTCTGCACTTTCAAGTTGAAACATTTTGAAATTTTCTGATCGAAAAAATATACATTCCGGTTTTTGGTTCCAAAAAGATTTCGACCTGTGTTAAATGATTTTAATCACATTATATTTTACACTTAAATTACTTAAATTAAATTGAAACAAAAGCTTTAAAACACAACGTAATAACGTACAACTCATTTTTGGCTTAATTCTGTTAATTTTCCTTAATTCTTGATTCTTGATTCTTGATTGCAAATTAGTTTTTCCAGTATTTACGTATTTCGCTTCGGTTTTCTTGACTTGCTCTTCATCATCGCCTCGTTTCCTCCACCTTTCTTGCCTTGGCTTACCGAGTCTTGCATGTGTCCTTGGCCCTGGCTGCCCTTGAGATATGCCGCTCCCGGCGTTGGTCCGCCACGGTACTGATTAATGTTCGCCGCCGTCAGCAGCTGCGAGTTCATGAACTGCGTGTTAAAGGTGCCCATTGTGTGCTGCGATTGCGGTGGCGGTCCCGGCGGTCCATTGGAGCCAGGCGGTCCGCCCTGATGGCCACCATACATGCCGGCCGCTGTGGCCAAACCGTAGCTTTGCGCTCCGCCATTGCCCTGAGGCGGTGGTCCGCCATAGAACTGGGGTCCACTCGGGCCACCGGGCGCCGAATTCGAGTAATAGCTATTCGACTGCAGCTGATGGGCGCCGGGCGGCGGACCGCCCTGACCCGGATGCTGCGGTGGCGGTGGTCCCGCATAAAGATTCATGTACTGCTGGGCGGTATAGGGACCGGATCCTGGGCCGGGTCCTGGTCCTGGTCCTGGTCCTGGTCCACCCGGACCGCCACCACTGCCCGCCGACTTGGAGCCTATGGCCCCGATGGGCTGTTGGCTGGGCGGCGGCTTGGCCGCGCCCGACGACATCATGGAGCTGCTGCTGGACGAGATGATGGCCACTGCCGCCGCATGGTTGCTGGGATTGCTTAGCTGCTGTGAGCTGGGCTGGCCAAAGGGTCCGCCGGGTCCCGGGCCGGGCCCCCCGCCCAAACGGAACTGCGACGAGAGATTTGAGTACATGTCCGGGGTGGGCGCTGTGGGTGGCAGATTACCGCCGTGCGGCGTCTGCATTGCATACGCGTTCACATTGACATTGAAGGGTCCACCGCCGGCGGCTGCTGCCGCCGCAGCCGCTGCGGCCGCATAATGGCCCGGAAAGCTGTGGGCGGCCGCCGCCGCCGAGTAAGCGGGCGAGCGGCTCGAATGATCGAGCGAATGGAATGGAGCGTACAGATTAACGCCCTGCGCCGGTGGCGGCGGCGCCATCTGTGACGAATTGAACACAGCCGCCGGCGGGCTGGGGATCGTGGGAATGCCTCCGACGCCGAACTGTGGTGACGCCTGATAGAACGACGGCGGCTGCTGCTGTTGATGGGCTTGAAGCTGCTGCTGCTGGTGTGCCTGCTGCTGCTGCTGCGAGTGCTGCTGCTGCTGCTGCTGGCTGGGCGGTGGCGACATGCCCAGATGCTGCTGCTGCTGCTGCTGGAGTTGCTTGGCCTTCTGGTGTGCCTGCTGCTGGGGACTAGGGTAGTCCTCCTGCTGGAACTGCTGCTCCAGGGAGCCGGCATCGAAGGGCGAGCCATGGCCATAGCCATGGCTATGTCCGCCGGGCACCGGGCCTGGCGAGGAGAGCGCATGGTGCTGGTGGTGCGCCTGTTGCTGCTGCTGCTGGTGGTGCTGCGCCTGCGCCGCTGCCACCGCTGCCGCCTGCTGCTGGTGGTGATGGCTCTGCATGTGCACCGCCGATACTGCATAGTGGGGCATCTGCTGGTGCTGCTGCTGTTGTTGTTGCTGCTGCTGCTGCTGCTGGTGCTGAGAAGCGGCCACTGCAGCAGCCACAAAGGAAGCTGCACTCATGTGGCCACCGCCATCGTCGCCAGACTGCTGCTGGCCCACGACCTGCTGCTGTTGCTGCTGCTGCTGCTGCTGCGAACCCACCTGCGACTGCTGTTGGGGTTGCTGCTGCTGCTGCTGCTGCTGTTGCTGCTGCTGTTGCACCTGTGCCGGTGAGGGGACCTCCGACATGGGCGTAGCCGACTCCCAAACCTTCTTCACGCTGGCTATCTTCATGTTGAGATCCGCCGTAGAATTGTTTTGCTGCTGCTGCTGTTGCTGCTGCTGCTGCTGCTGGCTGGGCGTCTTTTCGATGGCCTCCACCTTGAGTGGCGTGGTTGGATCGTCGCCAAAGCTGAAGCCCAGTTTCATGTCCTGAGAGTCTTCGCCGGCGCCCGTCGCCTTGCTGCTGCCGAAGGTCATCTGGGAGAGGGCGGTAGACAGGCTTTCCACAGTGTTAGGCGAGCTGCCGGCAACTCCACCTCCTCCTCCACCGCTGCTGCTAGATACTGTAAGGGTACTAGTAGGCTTGACAACCACGGCAGCGGCCGCTGCTTGCTGCTGCTGCTGCTGCTGCTTGTACGTGGAGTTCTCAAAGATGATCGTGTTGACGGGGGCGCCGGCTTCCAGCAAAAGATTGGATGACGGACCCGATCCTACGGCACCAAGCGGTGTCTTTTCGCCAATGGCGGGCAACTTACCGCTAGAAGCCTTCTCGCCGCCAACCACCGAACAGGAGGAGTCGTTCTTCTTCTTGTCCGCTGAACCAGGAAGTGCTCCAACTGAAGAGGTTGCTGCAGAGGATGCTGTGGCCGATGAGGAAAGGCCGGGCGGTAGCCGGGCCGGTGAGTCCTTCTGCTGCGCCTCGTCCTTGGCCAGCAGGGCAGTGTTGTGGGTGGCAGTCTTGTCCTTCTCCTCGCCACTGAGAGCGGCGGACCCATCCTTGTCGTCCTTGTTGGGTTTGTGCAGGCCGGCGCTGAGTGCCAACTGATTCTGCTTGGTCTTGTCCAGGTCCGCCTCCGACTCGGAGGTGCGCTGCTTGCCGTACTCCTCGTAGCCAAGCCTGCCATAGCTGCGTGTTCCTGCTCCTCCTGAACCTCCTCCAGTGGAACCAGGGCCAACGGGTTGTCGGCGGTAACCAGGAGCGGATCCGCCGCCGCCGCTGGACAGACCGCCGCGTCCACGCCGTGAGGGTTCACCGCGGGGCGAGAAACCAGCCTTATTGGCGACGGCCTGGCCAGGACCAGGAGCACTGCTGCCAGATTCCTTGGGGCTGCGACGTGCTGCTCCTCCTGCTCCACCGCCTCCTCCGCTGCTGTAGCATTCCTCATCTACATCCTCGGAGTGTTCAGATTGCTCGCCGCCGCTGCCGTAGTAACGCCTACCACCGCTGCCGCGACTGCTGCTCCAGTCACTGGAGCTCCTCTGGCCACGATAGCTACTGCCTGATCCCACGGAACCAGCGGCTGATCCGCCACTGCCGCCGCTGCCGCCATAGCTGCGCCCACCACGACCTCCTCCTCCTCCTCCTCCTCCTGCTGCTGCGCTTCTGGGACTGGGTCGCTTATTACCCGACTTGTCCTCCTCCACCTTGCCCGGCGCCACCTTTGCCTTGTCGTCCGCCTCCAAGGATGACTTCTCATCCTGCTTCTCCTCGACGGGCTTCTCGATCTCAACACTTCGCCGCAGTATCTGCGTGGGCATGGTCTCCGCCGGCAGTGACTTTTGCTGCTGCGGGGAGGCCGGCAGTGGCTTCTGCTGTGCCGAGGACTCCTCACTGAGGCTTGGCTGCCTGGCCGGACGCTGAAGGATCTTGATTTGAACCGCCGAATCGTGACTGTGGCTCGAGGAGAAGCTCTCCTCGCGGTGTCGATGGTGAACCTTTTGCTCGGCGTCTGTCTGCTCCGCCCACGAGGAGGAACAGGAGCCAGATCCGGGGCCCATTGCGCTGACAGATTCATCGCCAGCAGATGAGACGCTGGTCTTGCGGTGCGAGTTCTCGGAGATGCTTCGTGGCAGTGCCTGCGCCTGGCGGTAATCCTGGCCGCGGGTAAATCGCTGTTGCTGCTGTTGCTCCAATTCCTGATCCTCTCGAGCACTGGAACTGTCGTGGCGATTGCGTCCGTAGCCGCCGCCGCCGCCGCCGCTGCTTCCTCCGACGCTGCCTCCACGTTGCGCATAGCCGCCAGAAATGGTGCGTCCCTGGCCGCTGTTGGTCGATGCTCCACCACCAGTTGCTCCTCCGCTTACGCCACCCTTTTGTAGGTATCGGGAATTGCTGTCAAAGGCGCTGCTGGCTGAGGCGCTCTTCTCTAGGCGCGGCAGCTGCTGCTGTTGCTGTTGCTGCTGCTGCTGACGCTGGAAACGGGGTGGTAAATTCGATTGGAAATGGGTGAGGAAGACGGTCTTTTGACCGTAGTCGCCGCCGCCTGCCGACGATGAGGAGGCAGACACTCCTAACCCGCCAGATGCTCCCGTGGGTGCAGCTCCACCGCTGCCAAGGCTGGAGATGCTACCACGCGGTCTTCTATGCTGGCCTCCGCCTTCGTCTTCGCTAACGTTACCCAGTGGAGCGGTGGACGGTGGTGGCGCCTCGCTGGATGATGAAGCGGATGCCGAAGAGGATGCTCCTCCTCCCTCGGCTCCTGCCAAAGCAGCTGCCGCCGCCTTCTTGCTGTTCATTTTCATCTCAAGCTCCTGCAGCTTCTTGGCTGCCGCCTGCTTGCGCTCCATCTCGCGGCGCTCCTCCTCCTCCTTGCGCTGCTTAACCCGCTCGTATACACTGGCATCCAAAGCGATTCCACCGGCCACAGGAGCTCCTACGTTACCGGAGCTGCCACGATGACCATTCTGCTGGCGAATATCCTGCTGCTGCTGCTGATCCTGTCCTGATCCTTCTGGCGGCTGCTCGCGCTCACTGCTCTCCTTGCCGCGCTGCCAGCTGGAGGCGACGGTGGAGCTAGAAAGCTTGCGTTGATCTGAGGAAGAACCTTGCAACTGCAGCTGTTTGCTGCTTTGACCCTGGTGCTCCTCCGGAGTGGACTCGTCGTCCGAGAATGTTAGTTTCTTCGTATAGTCAATGTCATCCTGCTTGGTCCAGCTGTCATCCTTGGCGATGGCATTGAGGCGCTCGAGGTCCTCCTCGCGGATAATTGGCCGCTGCATCTGGGCCACTTCTGGCTCCACCACATAGTCCTTGTCCTTGCGTCCTGCAACTACGCCGTTAGCCTGCTGCTGCTGCTGCTGCGGAGGAGTGGGAGAGCCTCCAGGTGGCGAGGAGGCGGCCGGTGGACGCTTGGGTATAGCAGCGGCCGCTCGAAAGCCGCCGCCGCCGCTGCTACCAACCACCGCCGGCGAAGCGGATCGGGCACCCAGTATGCCATTCTGATAGGGAGCGCTTGGTAATGCCGTCGAATCCAAGGAACCGCCGGCCAGGATCGAGGCAGCTGTCGTACCTGAACCCGGCAAGGGAGCACCGCTGCGCATAAACGAGGGCATTAGGGAGAGTATGGGTAGGGGAACAGCGCCGCCGCTTGATCCACTGCCTCCACCAGCGCCACCACCGTTACCCGCCATCTGGTGGTGGTGGTGGCCCGGGCCCTGTAGGTTGAGACCCTGGTCCGCCGCCGCTGCCGCTGCTTCCTTGGCCGCCTTCTCTTGCTGCTGCAGCCATGCGGCCGTGTCGTTCTGTGGACGAAGACTCAGTTCGCCCATCTCTCCGCCGACGTCGTCGCTGCCATCTCTGTAATCGCGATGCGAGTGGTGGCCATACTGGCGACCGTGGCCATGGTGATAATCCCGATGGTGCTGCTGCTGTTGTTGCTGGTGGTGGTGTTGTCCCCCCTGGTGGTGCTGCTGCGGATGCTGGTGTTGTTGATGGTGGTGGTGGTGGTGGTGGTTTTGCTGGCTGGCATGGTGCGATTGGTTCTGGAAGTGGCTCTTGCCCGCTCCAGCTCCTGATCCTACACCCGCACCCGATCCACCGCCGCCGCCGGCGCCGCTGCCAACTGTGCCGTCCAGCGTGGGGAATTCGTACTGAAACTGGGGACTCTGATAGTGGGGCACTACCTGCTGCTGCTGCTGCTGGTGCTGAGACTGGCGGCCAAAGTGTTGGCCCCCCGAGCCCCGCTCGTGTCCTGTGGTGATGGCAGACCATGTTTTGGGCGAGTTGACCGAGTGTCCGCCGGACCCAGATCCTCCTCCGCCTCCTCCTGTCGAGCCGACGCCTGATGATCCTCCTCCGCTGCCGCCGGAGTTGTTGATTAGTTTAAAGTTTTTGTTGCCGCCGCCGGAGCTAGCGTTGTTGTTGATGCTACTGCTGTTGCTACTGTTCACAAACTTGCCAGAGTTGGGGCCAAGGCCGACGTTGTTGTTGTGATGGTGCTGCTGGCTATGATGATGGTGCTGCTGCTGCTGCTGCTGCTGGTGTTGCTGATGATGTCCGCCAGTTACAGACGCAGCTCCTCCTCCGCCGCCAGCTCCCGATCCGCCGCCTGCTCCTACCGCTCCTGAACCTCCGCTGTGGGCAGTGGTGTTGTTGTGGCTAGTATTGGATCCAGCCGCGCCCGCTCCCGAAGCTCCGCCTGCGCCCGAAGCTCCCGATGTAGCTCCTGCAGCAAAAACAAAGAAATTGTTATAAATGTCTATACGCCGGGTAGTACGATACCAAAACCCACCTTCGACTGAGACTAGGAGACTGTTGTTGTTGGTGCTGGTGTTGGTCTCGGCCTTCAGGGATGGCAGATTGGCTGGTGGTCGCCTAGCGGACGGTACTTTGCCCAAGATTTGCATTCCATGTTTACGTGGCACTTGATTCTTTTGTGCAGATGGTTCACTCGACTCGCCCTGCGTGTGGATAAGAATGTGGATGCGGATGAGGATGCGAAAATACACAATGATACGAGATAAGGGATGCACGGATTCAGAGGAAAGATACTTACACGGCTATTCTTGTACATGCGATTTATATCCAACGCTGTGAATTTGGGCTTGGCATTTCGCTCTCCCCTACTTCCCCCCAGTGTACTCATGCTGCCAATAGATCCTCATTAGCGTTAGCTTCCTTGTCGCCGCCGCCGCGCTCCGCTCTCTTCTCGACGCGCTGGAGGATGGGCTTTGGATGTCGCTGTGGATGCCGATGGGGTTGCCGCTGCTATAGGGGCTCACTCTCGATCTTGTTCTCGCTCTCGTTTTCTTGTGTTGGGGATCGCCGCTCTTTGGCTGGGAATCTTCTTGCTTCAGTCTTCCTGGTGAACTGCAAAAGAGGAACGAAGATGGGTGTGGAGCGTGAGTAAGGAGTGTGAGCGGGGCAGATGATCCCCACAATTTGTTTACTGCACATATTGGCTTTGTGGCTTTTGTTTTGGTACGATTGCTCAATTCTACACTACTCTACAAATTGTGTTCAGCCGGGTTGTTCTCTTCTCTTCTCTGCTGCCGCCGCCCGCTCCGCTCCGACCATGCCACCTTCTCACACCCACCGCCACAGTAGTGCGAACAATGTTTGGTGCGAGCGGGCCAGCCAGTGCCACGGAGCGCACGCAACTCATGCCGCTAAAGGTGGGCGGCTGTTGGAGCGAGATAGTTAGATGAGCATCGTTCTCTCTCTCTATCTTTCTGCCCACACAGCGGCAGAAGCGGCAACGCATTGAAAGAAGTATTTGCGGTGGCGTCTTGTAATTATGGTGGAGAAGGGGAGACGAACAATGGCTGACAACTACAACTATAACTGAAACTCAACAACAACAAAGCAACGGGGGCTGTAAAAATTCTCCCAACAACAATGGCCAGCGAAGAGCATTTAAAATGTAAGCAATTTGGGGATTTGCACGAATCGAATAATTGGGAGAAAGGGGGAGTTTGGGAGGCTAGGCAGGCAGGGCAAAACAATTGAATGCTTGGCAAGAATTATTTTTCCCTTTTTGTAATAACAACAACCATTGGCAGCCACAGACTCGCACCACAGCACACCAACACACGCATGCACGCACACACTCAGTCCACTCTCACAGAGAGCGAGAGAGAGACGACTACGACGCTGAGATGGCTTTGTTAGTTATTATTTAATCGCCGAGTGCAATTTTTTTGTTTTACCTTACTATGCCAGCCAGAACTTATTATTTATGTTTTTATGTCCTCAGTGGCGGGTGAACAAACAAAAGGGCAATGCGAAGGGAAGCACCGTAACATATACCGTTTAAACACCGCACTCACACAGACACACACGCACTTAGAGTTTGGTTTGTTAGAGCGAATGAAGAGACAGGGATGAGAACTGAAGTAAACTAAAATAAAGCTGCAAAATGTAGCCAATTGTTTACTTTTGATGCTTTGCTGCGAGCTGGCAAACTCTGTCGCCCGATTATGCGAATTTCGAATGTGGTTAACCGTTTCTTTTGCACAAAACTTTTATTTCTGCTTGCCACCGTCCAACACGAAGTTTGCCGCTGCTTCTTCTTCGTCGAGTCTTCCTCTTCCACTTCGAACTGCTACTCGTTTCGCATGTATTGCGTGCGTGTGAGTGGTGTGGAGAACGGCGTTGCCATACCGAGCACAGGTATCGGAACAAACGGCGACGGCACTAATGCGACTGCACCTGACAATTAATAAATGATTCGGGAGCCACGAGGCGACGCACCTTGGTTTTGATTGCCAATTACACGCAATTTGCGGCCAAACACTACGACAAAGGTGTATGGCAACAAAACGGAAAACCTGCCGCCTACAAATGCAACGCTGGCCAGCAGTGGGAGTGAGTGGGACAACACGAGGGCACTCTTGCGCTCCCTCACATACAGTACATTTAACAAAGCCAGTATCGTTCATTTGTTTTGCTATTCCCAGCACTGTTTTTATTGTGAACTGACGATACCGACGCGATTCTTGGGAATTGCCAGAATCTGGGAATCCATACTGGCCACCCACCGGCCGCCAGATATCCTGAGTTTAGATTTCGCCATAGCTCCACGAGTGGCCAGCGTGGAAGCGAGCCCGAGAGATGTCTACATATAGCTTACCCTTTTGCGCACACACCGCAAACACAGTTCGTTGCTCCTTGCCTCCTTTTTTGCACTCTTTCTGGCGCTTACTCAGCGCCCGTTCTGTCGTTTGCGAAAACGGAACGAAAATAACAAAAGCTCAACCGAACGCACTGAAATGTTTGCTGATAGCTGTTAGCTGTGGGGAAACGTTTCACGGGCCTTTGTTTGCCAAACAGCCGCCGCCGGAACCTGCGATTCTGCTTGGACTTGGATATTTGGTTGAATTTCGTTACGATTTTTGCCCGTCCCGTTTGCTGTGTTGCGCTGGCTGGCTGGCTTTGTCAGCGCACTCGCTCTCGCTCGCTAGCTGCCAACTCTCTTCTCTCCTCTCCGCTCCCTGTCGCCGTCTTTGTCGCTCCCTGCCTCTCGCTCTCGCGCGCGGCAACGGCGCTGTCGCTTTTTGCAAGTGTGTAGATGGAAAATGGTATCGGATCGGTGGAGGCCCCAAAATGCTCGGATACGAAACCCGTTCGAATCGCTTTTCGCACGGCTGTATTTACTGCAGATTTGCACTCACACACACGCGCGCTCTTCCGACTGGAGGCCGATTGAACTGGGCAGCTTGTCAATTGGCTTTTGATTATTCGCGATGCGTTCTTTTCACGTAATACGTAATTGTCATTACTTTTAAATCGTCATATGTATTATTTTTTTGCCATTTTGCGGCGAGCGTTGCCAGACGTGGTGGTCGCTGTATCAATCGTTATCGGGGCTGCCATTCTTAACGATATTGGCTCTGACCGGCGCCATCGATAGTTGCAGTGTTCCTGTATAGAACCGAAGTCTCCAATTCTAAAATTTATTAAACTTTATTTCGGCAACTTGAAATTGTTAATGGGTTTCACTTACATAAATTTGTTTGGCCGGAAATTTGTCAAACAGAAGGCAGAAATCAGCTGTTAAGGGAGCACCGGTGTGACCGCAGATGGAATAACAGTGGGACCAGAGTTGGGGAGTGAAACGCAAATTATGTTGTTTACAGCGCAGCAGCTGAAAATCGCATTTATCTGATTCTGTTGTGAGTCCTGCAAGATGATCTGTCGCCTGTGCCTGCGCTGCCTCAGCCCCGGCAGCGCCGTCTTCCTGTTCGAGACGGACGAGACGCTGGCAGAGACGCGGCTGGTCAAGATGATAGCCAAGTTTCTCCAGTTGGAGGTGAGTGGTGGCATTGGGAGCAGCCGAAGCAGTCCGATACCGGACTCACCCGTTTCCCATCTTCCTTGCCCCCAGATCCTGCCCGACGATAGCATCTCGACCAGCGTGTGCACCGACTGCTGCGAGCACTTGGAGGACTTCAACGGCTTCTGGCAGCTGGTGGAGCAGAAGCAGTGCTCGCTGAAGAAGGAGTTCCTTAACGTGGACGTCGACTGCGTGGCCCTAAAGTGGACGGGTGGCGTGGACGTGGACGTGAACATCGATGAACTGCCGCTGGCGGCAACAGACATGGACGAGAAGCCGCTGGACATGCACAACCTGAGCCTGCTGGGCAGCGTATTGGATGTCAATGTGGACAGTGTGGAGGTGGCATCCCAGGCGCCAGTCTCGGTGTCCGTCAAGGAGCAGCTGCAGGAAGACTCCGAGGAGGACGAGAAGCCCTACCTGAAGGACATGCACACGAGTGATAGCGAGCCGGAAGCGCCCGAGGCGCTGCCAGAAGAAGACTCTTCTTCGGACGGTTAATATCCATTTAATAACTTTCTGCAGCTTATAAAGTACGTTACCTTCCAGATGAGCCGCTGGTCCGGCTTCAGACCAAGGGCAAAACGCCGGCCAAACGCAAACGCACTTCCAAGGATCGGGTAAGCGCGATTTCCCTCCACCAGGAGCTCAAGGAGCTGCTCGACGACGGCAGCAAGCGGAGGCGACGGAAGACGCCCAGCGACCAGCGAATAGTCTCGGATCAGCAGGAGACCGAACTGCAGGCCGTCCTTGAACGCAAGCCCAAGGGCTGCTCGCGCGTACAGCTGGCCAAGAGGTACGAGGAGGCCATTGCCAGCTACATGAGCGCCAGCTGTGACCTGTGCGACTTCAGCGCCCAGTACCTGTCCGAGCTGAAGACCCACTTCCTGGAGGTGCACCAGCGGGAGTACTACATCAAATGCTGCGGCAAGGTCTTTACCCGTGCCTCCAAGCTGATGGATCACGTACGCAAGCATGTCAATCCCAAGCTCTTCACGTGAGTCCCAGCAGCTATCCCCTTTCTAGAGTGAAAGCGTTTATCATTTTATCCTCTTGTTGCAGCTGCACTATATGCCAGAAATCGCTCAACTCGCAGGACTACTTGGCCACCCACATCGAGACCGTGCACAACAAGGTGGCCCAGATAGGCAAGGTGCTCAAGTTTCCCTGCCCCAAGTGCGAGCGCACCTTTAGCAGCGAGCGGCGTATGGCCAACCACCTGGCTAAGCATGACACCGACCAGCTGGAGCACACCTGCGAGATCTGCTGCAAGAGGTGAGTTTGATTGACGTTTTCCCTTTCTAATCCGTTTCAATCTTTCTCTCCCTCTCTCTTTCTTGCTTTTCGGGACAGCTTCGCCAATGTACATCGTCTCCGAAGGCACATCCAATCCATCCACGAGGACCTGCATCGCCATGTCTGCGACATCTGTGGCAAAAAGTTCAAATTCAAGCCCTCCTTCGAGCGTCACCTGCTGGAGCACCAGGGCGTTGTGGCCCCGGCAGTTGAGTGTCCCGTATGCGGTGTCTGGCTTAAGAATGAGCATAGCCTGCGTCTGCATCGTTTCACCCACGACAGCACGGACACGGTGTGTCCGCACTGCGGCAAGACCTGCACCTCGCGCACCGCCCTCCGCGGTCATGTGAAGTATGCCCACAAGCTGACCACCAGCCTGCAGTGCACCTACTGCGAGAAGAGCTTTAAGCAGCAGCGGAATCTGGACGAGCACATGGCCATCCACACGGGCCTGCAGCTGTACAACTGCCCGCACTGCCCCAAGGAATGCCGATCCCGCTCCAATATGTATGTGCACATCAAGCAACGCCACGCGGACGAGTGGTTGCGCGCGAAGATGGCGCGTTCACATAATCCCCAGTTTAAGCCAGGATCGGGCGAAGCTCAGTCCTGAGCCCCCCCTTGGTGTATTCGAGCCGAAAGTGTCCAGCCCAAGCTTCTGTGAGAGATGAAAGCGGAGCACCACAAAGTGCTTAACCAATAGATATATACGTGACCTTAACTAGTT
>JAEIIL010012018.1:0-15314 GCA_018905715.1 Drosophila lini | reverse complement strand
ATATTTCGATTTTGGCAAGCATTTTAATCAGTATCTTCTGAAAAATCAATTAAGCCCCAAACTCACTTCAACTCGGCGTCGGCCACATCCTCTTTGGTCTTGAACTTGGCCATGTCTATGATCAGCTTGCCGCGTGTCTTGTTCCGCTCGCGGTGGTTGGCCTTTTTCTCCAGCTGCTGCTGCACCCGCTCCCGCGTGGTGCGGTACTCCAAGGCAAACTCCGACAGAGTCCGGCAGAACTCATTGGGCCGCGATTCCGCCACACTGTGCTGCGGCATTCCGAGCCACAGAAGGAACTTCCGGTAGCGGTTCATCACTCGCCGGTGGACAATCTGCAGGATGATGATGCGCTCGGCACAGTCGGCCAGGAAGTCCACCAGCTTCTGCTTCAACGGTGGCGGGCAGTCGTGCTTGGCTATCAGCTTAAGGCGATCCCAGGAGGCCTTGCACTCCGCCTCCAGCTGGTTGAGATTGTGGGCGAGGTCGGTGAAGTCCGCCTTGGAGGCGCGCGTAATGGGCCCGATCTCCGAGTAGAGATCGCTGGTGTCGCTGCTCGACTCCATGACCATGTGGCAGAGGTGGTGCAGGAGCGAGTGCTTGTGCACCGTGTCCTTCACCTCGGGCACCTTGGACAGGTACTCGATCTGGAATCCCTTTACCGGAGCTCCGTTCAGGAAGATGCCCACAGACAGCAGGGTTGAGAGGATGGAGCGGAAGGTGCGGTTCTGGCGCAGGATCTCAATGCCTTGCTTGAGGTCCATCAGTGGTTCAGCAATTTCACGCTGTGCAGGTGAGGAGGAATTGATTAGGTAACTTAATAATAAGTCTGGCAGGTAATCTCCTAGAAACCCACCTCGCTGTTGTCAAAGTCCAGGCGGAAGGCCCACAGCTTTAGGCGCGCCCCCAGCTCCGAAATGGAGGCCAGGGTGAGCAGGAACTGCTCGGCGCTGCCCAGCGGCAACTCCGGATTGGACAGCTGCGCCTCCTGGATCTTGCCGCGCTCCTCATCCGTGGGCAGCATGTTGAGCAGCTTGTCGATGCCCTCGCGGGTCACCACGGTGGCGTCCATCTTCAGGATGGCCGCCTTGATGGCCCGCGGCGGAGGGAGCTTGGTGATCGCAATGTTGATGGCATTGGAGCGCTTGTGGTCGAGCACGATGATCTCCTTGCTCTTGTTCAGCTCTTGTTGTTTCTGCAAGATCGGCGGGCAAAGTTAGCGGTATTCGATCAGGGTTCGATCGGTCAGAGATAAAACACAGTGGTGCAGAGAGTGAACGAGTAGAGTGTGGAGTGCAGAGTGCAGAGTGCGGATTTGTAGAGGGTTCTGTTCTGTTCTGTTCTGTTCGGTTAACTTGAGATCGTGTGAGAGAGTGTGTAAAAACCAACACCAAAAAACACAAGACATTATGGGCTACAGATCGTGAGTTATAGTGAGACATATATATGCAGAGAGATAGTGAGAGAAATACAGACAGGGGGACGAGAAACTTAATAACTTTTTCAATGGCACTCACCTCCTAGAGACATTTGGAAACATTTGAATATTTGAGAATTATTTTCATTTGATTTTGAGTTTAGCACAACATTTATGTAGATTTATCCGCAAAAACAGCCCGTTCGACAATTATGTATTAGGAATTGTACAAGAATCCATAGATATAGGGGGAAAGAAGAATACAAAAATCATTCGCATTGTGTTAAACACTTAAAGGAGACACTATATCTAGTTTAATCACGCTTAGCGCAGAGTCCTTGAATTTCGAAAACCGTCGACCAATTGGGGTTATAACTTGGGTTATATGTATTTATATTTACGCACCTTGGTCATCAAGTCTTTGGCCCGCGACTCAAAGAGATGCTCGAGCTTCTGGGTGTCCACGTTGGCATCGGGCAGCTCGTCCCAAATGGTCTTGCCCACCACCTGCGGTATCATGTCCTCGCGCACTTCCTTCCAGAAGAGCTTGACCTGCGTATAGGAAATTAAATGTGAATAAGATTTGCATCTTTAAATTGTATTATTTATAAATACAAACCGTCTTCTTGTTCTTTTTGATGGTGTTGTTCCCATTGACCAGCTCCCCGTTGACGGAGCCATTAAGCGAACTATTGACACTGTTCGTGAGGCTGCCTCCGTAGCCAAACATGGGCGGCGGTGCCAGACTGGGCGGCATCATGGGTGGCGGGGCAATGGCTCCTCCCAGAGGCGGAGGTGGCGGAGGGATGCCGGCTCCGAGTCCCCTTGGAGCCAGCACATCCTTCTCGTCGTCATCCCTGAGATCCGTGAAGTCCAAATCGCAGAGATTCAAGGGGCGGGTCATATTTCTCACCAGCTCCTCCCAGTGCAGTTCGTTCTCTGACTTCTTGGGCTCCGACTTCTTAAGCTCCTGGTCCACACTCGATGATCTGGGGAGGAAGAGGAAACCTTAAGTAACCAAGATCGAAAGACTTTCTTCACTTCTTTCTTTCTTTCTGCTGAGATAGTCCCCTATCAGGCTACATTGTAGAGAGGGCTCATAAATGATTAGTCCGACCTTATCGATGACAGACGCACGCCTAGCAGCAGTATATACTATATACATATATATTCCGATAAACTATCTGGAATCAGGCGACGAGGGGCGGGGCAGACTACTTTCTAGAGATCCGAGAAACCCGATGACAAACGGTGATACGACCATGATTTTAGGTGCTATTCAGACTGGGCGAAAACCTGGACTCTTACGAAACTCTCGCATAAATCTAATCTTTCAAATTCGCACAATGGACTCTCACATTATCGGCCTGCAGCGGCCATCGTTATCGATTCCCATCCAACGATAAGGCTTGTTCACTATAATTCCCCGATTTCCGGGCGGTATAAAGCCGGTGCACCGGGCAACAATCGGCACATTTGTCAAGCGAGCAACATGGCGGATGTAAGTTAAGGATCGTGGTGATCGCGATACGGGACTAACTCTGTCGATCTTTAACCCCTCCGCAGTTCAACGCAATTCTGGAGAAGACCAAAGCCTTCAGCAAGAAGCCCCCAACGGAGGTCTACCTGGAGTTCTACGGTCTGTACAAGCAGATCCACGAGGGCGACATCTCCATCGAGAAGCCCGCCGATGCCGAGGGCGCCGCCAAGTACGATGCCTGGCTGAGCCGCAAGGGCACCTCCGTGGACGCCGCCAAGGCCGCCTACATCGCCCTGTACGAGAAGTACAACCCCATCTACGGATAAAGTGTGATTTATACCTGTCTGGCCCCCAATAAATCTTGACCACCTTTGAAGCCGAATGGTTATCTTCTTGAAAGACAGTTGTCGATGGTTTCTTTATGGCTGCCCAGACGGGGATCGTAAAACTTTGGCTCACTTGCTTATCTGTTGGGGATTAGCCTGAATTGTTATCTTTGGATGATGGCGCCATTTTTGATCGTAAATCTTTTTATAAGGTTTTTTGAGGATTAGAAGATCTTTGCTTTGTAACTACTAGAGCTTAGGGAATCCCTACAAAGGTGTACAAGATAACAAGGTATATCTGCCTAAGATTACATTTTGGAGTCTAATCTAGGAACCTTAAATTTACAATACCTTGTACTGATTTTAGATTTTCTGTGAAACAGTATAGGACTTAATTTTTGATAAGAACTCTACAGTCTTTGTATCTCGAAGTATTCATAAAAACTTTGGATTTTCGGCGATTAAATCCACTAGCAATACTGTTTTTTTTTTTTGCATGATTAATGATGAATAAGAGCTTTTAATCATGTTAGAATGACATTTAAATAGTATTTTTAAATATTAGAATAGGATAATAATCGAATCTGAACAGAGATCAAATCAGCAATAAAGCAAGACAAACTTCAAGAAGGAAAATATGTTCAGGAATCTTTGAAATTCCTCAACTCACCTGGATATCTCGCCCTTGCTCTTGCTCTTGGCCAGACCCTCTTTGGCTTTCGATATGAGGCCGGACATGTCGCCGACGATGGCTCGGTTGGCCGACTCCTGCGTGGGACTCGTGGGCAGGTTGCTCAGTTTCTGGGTGAGATCCTTGACCGTGTGGTCCCGCTTCAGCTGAAGCAGCAGCTGATTGTCCTCGCTCTCCAGATCTGAGGGATTGGATAGAAACTCTACATTTAACTCTTATTTCTTTTTCGAAACGACACTCAAAAGTATGCAGCGGCGCAGGCGCAATGCAATATGGTTGAGCTGGCGGCGCTTGAGAGTATGCAACACAGGTGAGAATATACACACAGGTGAGGCAGGTGTGAGAGAGAGAGAGAGTTAGGAGTGGCTAGACCCACCTGACGGATCCACGGGACGCGGCAACCGCTCGGGGTTAGTACTGGTTAGGGTTCGGACTGGCGGCGGCGGCGGACTGTTGTAGATGGGAGCATGCCACCAGCCAGGCGGAGGTGGCGGCGGCGGCGGCGGAGGAGGTGGTGGTGGAGGCGCCCCCACGGGCTTTCGGACCGGACTCAGGGGCTCCGGTTCGGGCACTGTATCACACTTGACGGGCGTGGAACTCAACGGTTCCGGGATGAAATCGAATCCCGAGGCATTCAGCGTCTTCTTGGGACTCGGCAGCACTTCCGGCGCCGGCTGGTCCTTCGCCAGGATCTGGTGCTTTGGCGACTGGCTGTAGTAGTTGTTCAGCCGATTGGCCTCGTTCTCGTACTTCTTGTAGGCACTGTCCGTCTGCTGGATGTTCTTCATGATGCCACTGATCACCGTGGAGTTGCGCTCTCGGAAGAGGTTCTTCTTGGTGAGGAACTCGCTCTGGCTGTTGTTGTGGTTGTTGGCCTTGTCGAAGCTGTTGTTGATGATGGAGATGCTGTGGCTGCCGGTCAGGAGCTGCTTGCTGGGGCTCATCAGCAGCAGGCTGTTGTTCGGCGTCTCGTTGCTGCTGATGTTGCTCAGGTTGTTGTTGCCCAGGCTGCTCTGGTTGCCACTGACATTGTTGCAGGACTCGTGCTGCAGCGACTCCGGCGGACTGTCGCCGCCTTGGACGGTGGCGGGAATGGCGGTTACGATTTGGCCTTTTTTATGGCGCATCAGCATGGATGGAGTGGTGGTATTTGGTGTGGTAATGGTTAGCATGATCAGCGGGTGAACAGCGGGACAACAATACACACATTAGCGTTTTTGTTTTCGGGGAGAGAGAATCACACGTTAGTTAGTTAGCAGCTGGTGAGGAGCAGCCATATCCTTAGCCTAGAACTTACCCAGACCCTCGCGATGCTCCAGAGCGGCAAAGATGCCATTGGCCGCCGCCTCCTGCTGCTCCTTGAGGAAGCTCTTGTGCCGCTCCGCACGCTCTCGTCTTCTGCGGAGTCCCGGCGTCACTCCTGCTCCATCACGAGCTAAGGGATTATAGGATCGTTATTTTTTAATCAAATTGTACATTTCCATTCAAGAGCCTACGTTTCTTTTCGTTAAACAGCCCGCCACTAAACTCCGTGGAGTTGCCGGAACCGGAGCTGTCCTCGTCCAGGGTGGCCTGGGTCGGGGTCATCCGTAGCACTGTGGTGGGCAGAACCTTGGTAAGCGGAGCGGGGCTGTTGTCAGTGCTGTGGCGTCGGGACTTGCGCCTCTCCGTGGTGTTTGCTCCGGGCCTATAGCGCTGCGTCTTTCGCATTGAGTTCTGGGGCAGACGCTGGCCATCAGACTCCCCATCTTCGAATCTGGAAGAAAGAAATATAATTATAGTTTATAAATATTTACATATAAAAACTATAACTCACTTCAGCACAGCCTCGTAGAGTTGCAGCTGATCGAGCAGGTCCAGATCGGTGCCGGGCTTGGACATGTATCGCTGTATCACAGTCTCCATGCCCTGCTGCTCCAGGAGATCGCTCTCGTCATAGAAGCTGTCCTGGTCGTTGAGGCCAGCCAGGGTCTTGTTGATCAGCGAAGTGGCATAGATGACCAGTTCGGCATCGGCATTATCATAGTCCTTAAGCAGTCTGAAAGGCAATCGTTTAGTCTTGGTCCATCTCTAATCCCTGGCTAGCCCGAAAGTAGGCAGTGGTCGGGCGATAGTTACCTCATTATGTTCGACCAGGGCAGAGTGCCCTGGGAGGCATCCACCGCGTGAATGGCACTGACCAGCACATAGCAGTTGGACTCGGCATACTCCACGAAGACCAGCAAGAGCTTGAGGGCGGTCTTCACCACGGACCGGTAATTGGAGGCAATCAGCGAGTAGAGCCACTGCATCGTCGGCTCATGCTTCATCACGCCGTTCATCCCGTCCACATAGAGCATGACCTGCCGCCGCCGCATCGAATGACATGATTAGTCGACGTCGTCGATTGGAATCTCAACTGGGATGGACCTACCTGACCGAGGGCCCGCAGAATGTAGTTCTGATAGTTCTGGTCCGCGCAATTGCCCACGCGCACCAGGCAATTGAGGCCGCCGAGGGCCACGAAGGCGTGCACCAGATCCTTATCCTCCTGGAACACCTGCTTCAGCGAGAAGAGGGCCCGCCGCAGGTCGCTGCCCTCCGAGGAGAGGAGTTTCTCTGCAAGAGCAAAAGGATTCCCCGTTGGTCACACGCTGCGTATGCGCAATAATTGCTGAATTAAACTCACCGATAATCGCATGCACGCGCACATTCAGCTGCGTTCGCACCACCAGCGAGTTTTTGCGGCTGTAAATAGGTAAATAAATTTATAATTTAATATTTATCAAATATATTATTAATAAAGAAGAGGAAAGCTCAAAGGCTAGACAGAAACGATTCAAAAGCAATTTTCATGCACAAAAGAATACATTTTTAACTAATTTTTGTATTGCTGATAAGAGTATAATTTGTGTTATTAAAATTAAACGTTAATAATATTTTTGTCTGTTAAACAAATTTCCCGATTTACCTGATTATTGCTTATAAAAATAAGGTTTAAATACAACAAAATGTATTTTTATTATGTCAGATCTGTGATACATTTCATTATAAAACGACACCTTGCCTTGCTTTTTGGTTGTGGAATGCCAAAGCAAGCCAAGAGTAAGCCACAATGGGGAGCTGCTGGCACCTCGAAGCCTGGCCCATTCCCATTCCCCTGGCCAGTTCATTGACCAGCTAAGAACATTGATTACCCGCTGGTGCGCGCTTTGCTTCACCCCGGCACCACAGCTGGTCATAATAAAAGTAATAACAAACGACGCAGATAATTGAAAATGGACTATGAGGCGGCGGACATGGGCCGAGACTCCGAGATGGACTCACATATAGACCGAGTCCGCACAATAAAGGTGAGTGTCTGAGCCGAAGTCGAAGACGAGGTCTGCGCAGACACACCTGTGACGGTAACATGTATCCCTTATTGCAGAGAAAGAAATGCAGATAATGATTGACAAATTCACTAAAAAGCTAATGTAAGCAATTTTATTATATTTTAGAAGAGGAAAAATCATCTTTGGGAAAGATCATCATGATAAATTACCTAAATTAATTACCCACATCTACAAAAAAAAGTGGTCCGCTGGCCTAGTGACTGAGCATTCGCCTCCGGTGCAGTGGGTTTCTGGTTCAAAGCCCAGCGGGCAATTATACCTTTTATTTTTGGGTGTTTTTCCAAAAGTAATGAGGCTAAATTAGAGGAATTTCTATAATACATAAAGTGTAGGTGGTCTAGCAAGAAAATATCTTAAAACTTCTTTAAAATATATAAGTTTCCTATTGAATTACTTTAAAAAAATTAAAACATTTCCTATGATTTTAATTCTGTCTTTAATCCCTTACAACTTGCCAAGTAGTTATAGCTTTTACACCACTAACTAGTATTTAAAACTCCTTAATTATCAACCGTTTAATTAATGGTTTAACCATTAATTTCTTCCTGTGTGCAGATTGACAGCAACGGGCAACTTTTGCGGAATTTTGATGCGAATTGAAGCGCATGATTTGCATGCGAGCTCGGGCTGCCATGACTAATGCGATAAGCATGATTAGTGGCCATCGGGCTGCGCCGGCACTCTTGGTCCAAGGAACACTCCACTCCACCCCACTCCGATCCACTCCCATTGGCGCCACAACTGTCGTAAATAGAGTGGGGACGAGCTGCGGCGCAAAGTGGCGGCAATTTGCGCAGACGCGGCGACATTCACGTTATAATTTCACAGAGCGCGCAGATATGGCTTAGAGGGAGCTCCGCCCCTTAATGACTGATGATCACGGAGATGCGGTGCAGAAGTGAAAGTCAGAAATAGACCAGGAATCTATCAATCTATGCGTTCTTCTCCTGCTCTCCTCCCTGCGGCAGAAGGTTAGCCAACTCCAGATCGTTGACTTTGAACCACTGCCCCCGGTACGGTTATGGTTATGGCCAAGTTGCTGCTGCCAACATCTTTATTTTTTCTGCGGCCGCTGCTGCTGTTACTTTGACACTTGTGCCCCGTCGCGTACATCATTTTTCTTTGTGCCTCTCGACTTTTGCAGTTTTTTGTGAGGCTGCCTAAGCGCCTGCCTTTGTCATGACATCACGTTCCGTGGCCTGATCGCGAATAAAATAAAGAAGGAAAACTAAGAACTAGAGAAGCCGGAGCTCAATTCGACTGAGAAATACCTCAAGAGGGGATTAAGGAGTACTAAAGAGGCTTAAGCCTGAAAATATAAAACAACTTTGTTTGGATTGAAACGTTTTCTACCTCAGTTAAATGGCCTTTTCTGGCCAAAATCCTTGCAATTCTTAAATCGTCCATAGAAAAGGGAGAACTTAGTCATCTTCCTTAAGAAACCCTCTTCATTTAAGAGGTATTTGAAAATGTACTTGTGCATAAATAACATGCATGCCAGTTATGAGAAATGCCCACAAGAAATGTAAATATAACAACTACAGAGCTGCGACAACGACTCAAAACTGACGTGGCGAGCGTTTTTATTTTGTCTTTTGTGTCAGTCGGCTGCAGTCCCAGTCCCTGCCGCCTTGCCGCGGATTAAATGCAAATTAACTGCTGGCTGCGGCAAAGGCAGCAACAAGTTGCACGTACCACTGCAATGTCGCGGCATGCAAATGTCTCTCGGACAGTCTCAGTCGAAGTGCCAGAGTGGCAGGCAGGTAAGCAGCTAACCAACTAACCAGGTAGGCTGCAGATAGACGGACTCCGTTTCCTGTGTCACAGATAGTGACAGTTTTTTTTTATGGCCTCCGCCAAATAACTTTATTAGCGAGCGATGGCGATGTCGGCGGTCCGCCATGGCGTATGTGTAATATGTAGCATTTCGGTGAAAGGCTGACAGAGCCACCCACGATCAGCTGCCCCAGTAACCCAGAGGGGATCGACTGTTTACCTGGTCCGGTTCAGATCGGTTTCCTGATCAGCTCTCCTAGCCGGTGACTGCGAAGAGCAGTTGACTCCAGGCAATACAAATAATTTTTAAGATAAACCAGCAACAGTCAGAAGTGATGGCAGTGAAAGTCTTTTTTATACAAAGTCTAAGCTAGTAGAAAACCTAATCAACTGATACGCAAAAAAATGCTCGATTTATTTTACTTAAATAATTTAAAAACTGTTTAAAAAGAGCATTCAATTGTGCCAGGAAATTGATAGCTTTCAGCCAGCGGGAAAATGGGTTCAAGGTAAGGCAGCATAAATAGAAAAACCTCTGACAAATCCCAGCGAGTGGGTGCAGTGCACCAGGTGGGCACAACCACAATCAATGTGGGCTTTTGACAATTCGTTTCTGTCCAGGCTCATTAGCCGGCGTTTTGGGTCAGCTGTGGGAGCTCCCTCCTTTCGCCCCCTAGATCGTTGCGAGCACTCACCTGGCATTGAGACCCTCGATCTCCTCCGTCTGCTCGGCCAGAGATGACTCCAGGTCCAGATAGGCGCCGTAGTCGCCATCCTTGTACACTTGAATGGCCGCATCATCGATCTGCAACGAGGGAAAAGGAGAAGCTTAGTTTCGCCGGCAATTATAATTAAAGTCTGGCTAAAAGTAAATGGCAACGGCCATCCCGCCACTACCGCACTACGCAGTAAAAGTTGTTTATGGTCTCGGATCTCAGGAAAAGAGAAAGAAGCCGATGGAGCTGGTGATGCCGATGGAGTTTGAGGTTGCAGTTGCACTTCGAGAGGTTCATGTGCTGCGGCAGCGTAGAACGTTTTTGATGCATTGAAAAAAATAGGGACATTGTAGATAATCTTTAAGATAAAAATTTGTAAACTTTATACTAATGTCAAAATTAAGACAAGCTGAGAGACACGAGGTCACAAGTTATAAGCACCACTGGGCTCAATAAATATTTGATATCAGCAAAGATATAAAATATTCGATGTGATTTTGGTAAATATAAAATGTAAACAGATTGTCTTAATAATAACACCTTTAGCATTTCATAAGTAACAATTTTTTTTATCAGTACATTGACGGACTTCGCTGCATTGAAAGTCCGCAGACGATTTCGTTTAGGCGCGCATTGAGGCCGACTCTTGATTGCTGGCCAAGACTTAGCGAGTGGCCAAGATGACGTGTCGTCGCCGGCTGGTCACCTACTTTTCTCTGCTTTCGGTTTTCAGTTTTCCAGCCGCTGATTGATCAAGCTCCTGCTGCTCGAATCCGCTGATTGACGGCGGTCGCAGCCGTTGTTTTATTGGCGCATTGAAAGTAATTATTTCTGCATTTACAGAACAATTACCGGGCAACATGGAATTATCTGTGTCGACCACTGGCTGGCCGTCTGACTGGCTTAATGTGTGAAAAAAGTAAACAAAACAAAGGCAAAAAATGAAGAAAAATACTGTCTGTCATCCGGGTGGAAGATTACACATACGCCCCTTTGGACACGCCCCGGCATTAGCTGAAAAAGCAAGCTGGCTTTTTGTCTGGCTTCTATTCCCTTTAGGCCGAGACACACCCTCGGCGAAACTAATCGCATGTCCTGGGGGCTTAGCCGTCATTTATGAGGATTTTGCAGACGAAGAAACCGTTTGCTAAATTTAGGTGTTGACCAGGCCAATGACTCTTCCAGGAATCTATAAACAAACACATCACTTGCCTAGGAATAATCTATTACTGCATTTCACAGAACAAACATGAGGCATGACTATAAACCCTATAGTATAGACCATCATTTCCAAGTTAAATGACTCGCCGCCACTTGAGAAAAAAAATATTTTCCCAAAGTGCCATGCTGTCTCGCGAGTCACGATTTCTTATCACAAAGAGAGCTCTCCACTTCCATATTTTTCCCTGGCAAATTTTGACTCAGGTCAAGCTTCCGCATGTTGATTCAGCATTTAGGCAGAGGAAAACAAAACTTTCTAGACCAACTTGGTCCGTCATTGTTTGCCCAAAGACGGACCGGCGATTCACATTCAAATTATGTGTCAAATGCGTGCTATAGTCGGTGGTATTTATAAACGCCTCTTTATATAAGCCATCGGGCAATTAAAATCAAAGCAAACATCGACGGCACGCTCTTTGGCCAAAAACTATACCCATTCCGGCTCGCTTTTATGATTTATTTATATTTCGCCTCGTCTTTGACTCTCATATTCAAACTCATTCATTCATTCACAGCTCTATGCAAATTTGATGTCGCTTTTTTTGATTTGGAATCCGATGTCGGGCTTTTTTGCTCTTACTTGAGCGAAGCATGACATGTTTTTTAATCAAAATGATTTTTGGCAAACACATAAATGTGGCTATTGACACAGTTAGGGTGGCGAGCATTAAAATCGACGAGGAGAAAATGTAAAAACGCAGGGCAAATTTACAGAAAATCCAATATGGTTGGCAAAACAAATAAATACTATCGAATTATTGACAGCCAGCTCAAAAAAACTAAATAATTAACGCTTCAAAATTAATTTTCATTAATTTATCACATTTCATGCGACCAAAAATGGTAAGTCAAATTAAATGGGAATTTTAATGGAGGGGCGAGCCAAAGAGGCATGGGTAATTAATAACTCCAGCTATTAAATATATATGTGGTAATGACCGTGATTTATAATCGCTAATGACTGCATGACACATGCTTATCTTCACGGCTGGGTTGGTATCTAACGTGGGGTTAGATTACAAGTAATAGTAACATGGACTTGCGGTCCTTAATATCTACTCATTTAGATTGGATCAAAGGCCGCTAACAATCTACAAGTAGAGGAACAAAGAGCCAGATTGTCTGACCTTGTTTAAGTTTGCCGATATCGGTGACTAACACTTTTGCTTTCACATCAATCATAGTTGATTGACCCTCAGCTGACCGCAAAATCCGACGGACGGCGGTGCTAATTGAACTTAAAGAAACTTCAAAGATGCGGGGAGGACTTGTGCAAATGGTTTCTGCAAACATCCAGAGATGCGTAAGTGTCAACGTGGCTCAAATATTTGGCCAACGTGAGCAATCTGTAAATGGATAATGGAAAATTTCCCGGCCCAGCCAAGCGTGTGAATCGAAGTGAGCCCATTTGATTGGCTTTGAATTTAAATATTGTCCGGTCGTGTGAATGACACATGTTAGTGACGCAATGCAATGCCCCCAATACAGCGATTATCATCACAATTAATTAAATTAGTTTTTTGTTACATTTATTTACTCAACCGAAAGAGCGTTTCAATTCGATTGCGGTGGCTTTTCACTTAGATTTTATTCTATAAATTCTTTTATCTCCCTTTGTTTGGTTTCTGTTGATTGGAAGTACTTCATATATGCTTATCTTATTCTAGTATATTTTTTGCTTCGCTTAGGTGCCCAATGCAAAGGCAAAAGCTACAAAATTAATTGGCAAAAAGAATAACATAACAAATGGAAATCAAAACAACGTGAAATAATCATTTTTACAAAGGTATACGAATAGTTGTGTGCCCTGTAATTTAATAAAGGAGGAAAGGTAATGGGACGACAATACTCGTGTAATAACCCTAATTAATTACGAAAACAAACAAAAGGGTTTGTTAACATTATTAAAATAAAAAATTAGTAATTAAATGTATATAAAGAATATAGAAAAAAAGACTGTATTAAATATAATCATTAACATCCAAATTACCTTTCTTAAATTTTGTTTACTGAAACATTTGCTCTATAAAATTAATAAATCATTCTTTCGATTACTTAATTCGTTCTTAACTGGTAAATGTATATATACCCTCTACCCCTATAGACTTCTTTTTTTTTAGGTTCACATCGTCTTATTGGCCGGCAACGAGTTATATATATAAATAAATAATCATATTTTTAAGTTTGTGTCTTTTCAATCTGCTTGACTCGCACTGCCCTGATGGCTGATGTCATCGAAGACCCGCCGACGCCGCCGGAGATTACCGATCGGCGAGGCGAAAATTTATAGATCTATTGTAATGCGCTAAATTTAACAAGTTGCATGGATGCCGAGTATAGAATTCTGTTCGCTGACTAATTGGACAAATGGCATTTACAGCTGCCGCTGCTGCTCGGAGCTCCCACTTTTCCAGATCTGCAACTGGCTGCCACATAAATCTGCCTACGACAACAGCATCCTGGGCTGGGGGCAGCCAGAACTTCCTTTAGCGATTTGCTCATTAGAATTTATTGCCGCCGCTTGTCAAGATTTACGTATCCTTACGGCAATAGTGGCTCCACTGGCTTCACTGGGAACTCCAGCTCGCAGCTGGATGGGATGACAGATGACAGGCAGGGAATGGGGGCTCCTTAGTGGCTTTTTTGCAAATTAGTCAAAGTCAGGCCCAAACAATGGCAGGCTTAGATAATTGCTGGCCGGCCCTGGCTTTCACAATAGTTGTGTGTGCTAAGGCCAAGAAGTCGGCCCCAGTCTGGCCCAGGGCTCCAGCTGGTGGAGCTCTTTTTCCAGCTCCAACTTCCTATTAGTTGCCACAGATTGTGCGATAGCAATAAGTTAGCCTGGCCGGGGGCCGCCGCTCTTCCCCCAATGGATCGAGGAGGGCCTGGGCCAGAGCCAAGCCCTCGTCAGATCCAGAGCCTCCGGTCCGGAGCCGCATCTGCCATTGTCTTCTCTGGCCGAGGATCTCCTTTCCGAGCAGGAGGAAAGGGTCATTGCCTTACAATGCATCATTTGCTCATATCGCCCAGCTACACAATAAAATATTGTAATAAATGTTAAACTATTTCTTGTTCAAATACAAGATTATAGTAAAGCCTAATAAGATTTCTACGAAATTATGATTAAATTTGAATAAACAGAAACCTACGTTACCTACCTACTCCCCGACTTCCTGCTTGAGTTTACCTTTGTTTTTCTCACAATTCAAACGCTTGGCAAAGGCAAAGTTTGCCCTTTGTTATTGACCAATTACCATTTTTGCGAATTTCCCCCAAAAGTTTACGTCCATTTGTTTTAGTTGTGGTTTTTCCAATTCAACGCTCTCTCTTTCTGGCCGCAAATAAAACTTATTCCGTTTCAATTGACCTATTCTAGGCACAGATTTCCTCTTCCCTTCGAGCCATGTCGGTTTTCAGTTTGCGGCTAAACTTTTTTGTTGTATTTCGATCAAGTTTAATCTTTGCCTTTCATGTGGTCTTTTCTCAAATAAATCAATTGTAGGTTTTGTTTACTTTTTCATGTTTTTTGCCAGGGGCAATAATGGCTCCCTCCCAGTCTTGCTTACGTCGAACGAGTTATAATTTTTTGATTCGTTTATTTTAATAGGAAATGTGGAAGCGATTTAGAACGATAAATGCGTCCAAACACGCTATGCAAATTATTGTGTTGAGCCGCAAAAACCTCACTGAAATATGCGAAATTTAATTTGGACATTGGTGGCATCATTTTGCAAACAACAGTGGAGATGATAAGTTAGTGCTGAATATTTAATAAAATACATAATTATTATTATTGTTGTTCTTGATTTTACCACAAAGATTTTATTATTTATTACTTGACAATATGTTAAAATTAGATAAACAATATTCAGCAATTAAATATCTGCCTGCATACTTTTGGAAGTTGCTGTTTAACTAATCAACTTGTATCAGAGTTTTGCGATTGCAAAAAGGTGTCGTCATGCCATAGAAATACATTTTTAATTTGGCAAAAACCTTTGAAAACTATAAGGTAGTCAAAGAATACCTAATCCAAATCTTGATCACGATAATGCCTTTATCCACCTTTTAATGTATTCAAAAGTATCTCGTAAATGCGCAGTAAAGGAGTTAATGTCTTTTAATATTTGAATGTGTGTTTGTATGGCTTAGTAAATTTTGCGCAACAAAAGATTTTTTCAGCTGAAAGATTCAGTGATAAGCTGCCACAAGATAAGCTAAAGCCAGTTAAGACACAAAAAGAAAGGGATTTTTATGTACATCTGGTTGACCGTTTAATAGCGAAGAGAAAGAAGAAAAAGGTACGACATGGTATA
>JAEIIL010012015.1:0-10509 GCA_018905715.1 Drosophila lini | reverse complement strand
GAAACTATCGTATTTATCGGTTTTCTTTTTAAGTTTTTCCACTCCATCAACCGATTCAATTCAATAACACCAAAGCTCTGAAGATTCGCCTGAATCGATTTAGTGGACTGACTAATAATAGCCATAATTTGGTTGGGCAAATGAAATTAGCATGCATTACACAACGGCAATGGCCAATAACGGCACAAACCTGCCATTGATCCTTGGGGCGTCCCATTGGGCTTCTTCGGCTTTTTTTCCGCTCCATTCTCGTGCAGAAATTGCCAGTCGAGAGCAATTCCCTGCGCATGTCTGACTGACTGACTGACTGCCTGATTGACTTGGCCTGGGACCGGCACCGGGATCGGGCTGGGATTCGGGACGGGTACGGTTTAGGGGGATACAGAGACTGGACACCGAGACTGGTAGACTGAGGCTAAGACTAGTATTGGCAATGGGACTGGGACTGGGACTGGGCCCAAGCATCAATGAAACCTGGCGGATGTTGCAGATGCTTCACGCCGCTTTGCTAACGGTATTGTGGCATAGTACACTGAGCAAAAAATTTAAAGAATATTTAGGATGCTCTCTTAACCTTGATGATCTTTTAGAAGAGGTTTTAAAAGGCATAAAATTTAATTTCCTTGCCATTGCCGTCAAGTTGTAGTTGTATAATTTTTATATATTTCTGTAATTTAGCTTGAATTGGGCTCATATTTTTCTCTGTGCAAAGACCACTTCCCCTTGACCATTGCGGATATTTCTAATGGCGCACGCATCTCTTGCTCCATCTCCTTTCCGAGCCTCCTCCTCATCCTCATCGCCTCATCTGAATCGCCATCTGCATCAGCATCTGCATCGCATTTGCCGCTTCAATGATCATCTGACTGACCAGCAGCAGCGGACTTTTCCTCGATTTTCCTAGCCTGTTTTTTATTCTCAAGGCCCCAAACTGCAAGCCTTACTGCTGGGCGCCATGGTTTATGCATTTTTTATGTAAATTGATGTATCTTTTTTTCGCTGGCCGTCATTAGTTATGACGGATGATGTTTGAAATTATTTAAATATATTCAATTAATACAAGCGGACACGACATAAACAACTAGAGAATGGGGAGCGAATCTGGTTGTTTTTTAATTACAAAACCTAAAAGCAGGAACTGATTTATTTAAGTTTTAACTTAAATGCTGAAATAGTACCTTAATTAAGTTTTTTATATTATATTAATTTATATTTTATATTTCCCTAGTTAAAATTTAATTAACTTTCTACAATTTACATGGTCTTAAAACCCAAAACAACATTCAACAATTAAAGAAATACCCAAGACATTGCTCATACGCCCTGTGTGTCCAGCTCTTTCATTTTTGGAATGTCTTTATTTTCACCTGCCTGGGAATAAGTTAATAAAATAATTGAAGTACATGACAATAACAAGCTCGGTCCGGCATAAATGAGAACAAGAACAAGAGCTGGAGATTCAGAGATTCAGAGATTGCGAGATGGAAAGACAGAGAACAAGGCGAACAAGGAAAGCGTGAAGTAGACAATCAATAAATATCTGGCTTAAAGCGCCAGGCAGGCAGGCAGGCAGAAGCAGTGGCAACAGGTAAAGGCAATTGCCAATTGTTGGATTGCCCTAGACTGTTGTCGTCGTCATTGTCGTTGTTGTAGCTGGGTTCAATTTCAAAGATTTCTCTTGAAAATTGAATACCAAATAAAGCGCCGTAGAACAGTGTGTGGAGAGAAGTCAGGCGTCCCAAAATGAAAAAAAAAACAGGACCCGACCGGGCTTGAATATGATTTACATGCGGCACTGACTTGGTAGCAGGCTGCACTCGTTGGGAGCAGTAGCTAGAGCACTGTAAGAATTTTTTATTAAAATGTTTATTATATTTGTAGGGATTTTTATAAATTACTTACTGTTTCAAAGGAAAACTATTGAATTAATAATGCGAGAATTTTGTAGAAATAAGAGACTTATTTTTAAAATATATTAATTGATTTCAACTCTCCAAGAAGAGTTTTGGTAAAGGAATAAATACAAAGGGTTTCCTAGAGATATTTTTCTCAACAGTTTAGTTATTTTTCTATTAAATTATTATTTTCTTCGAGTGACAGCATTTGCCGTTCTCTGGCTCGTATGGTCGTGCCACGTTTGCCACCTGTTCCTGTTGCAGTCTCAGGTTTTTGCTCTTTTCCGCTGCTGCTGCTGCTGATGTTGGCTTCTTTCTCCCGTTATTGTTGCTGGCTTAGCCTTGCCTTGCCTTGCCTTTATATCGTTAGCTAATTTTATTGTTACAATAACTGTTGTTGCTGCTGCTGCTGGCATAAATGGCATTGCAGTTGCTGCTGCTGCCTGGCTGCCTGCCTGCCTGCTGCTGCAAGTTGCAAGTTACCCGCTGATGTTGGCTATCTCTCGCACATCTTATGACCGGCCTTGCTTCCAACTCGTATCAATTCTATTAAGCTCTGGCAGCCTTTCTTTCCCCGCTTCCCCCTCCTTCCCAGTCCAGCATGTGACTAATCATGCAGAGCCAATCATGCCACAAGTTTATTTATTTTCACGTTGCAACAGCGAACAAAAAACTGGGTAATCCACTTGAAAATTCCTCGATTTTTGCTTCCTTTTCACCCCGATGTTCATATAGATTTTCCATTTTCCCCATTTTTTTGTTGTTATTTTTTTGTGTGCCTGTTATCGCCTTTCGACTATCAAGGCTGCTGCTTGTTCTCGTTATTGTTCCCTGTTATGTTGCACGTTGCTTTTCCGCCGCTGCCGGCTTGTTTGGCTGCATTCGGATCGCTGGCTGTTCAAATTTTTATAGAGTGAGTTATCCGCTGGGCTGTCTTACGGCCTGAAGATGACATCCTCCACACAGGAAGAAAAAATGGGTGGCCAAAGAAGAGGGAAACTGCCTTTGAATTTATATGAAAATTGTGCATTTTTTTGGGGAAATAGAAAGTAATTTAAGTTAGAAAAGAGAAAAAATTGTATAAATTAAAGAACACATTTTAATTTTCATTAAAATATTCCAAAAAGTATCTTAAACTTCATCTAAATCTTGATAAAGCTTCAATATATTTAGGATTAGTTTGAACGCATTTATAAAAGTACTTTTTCCAGTGCATTCCCATTGGCATTGCCATTCCCAGCTGCACTTGTTGTTCTCATTCAGTCGCCGCTTTTACCTGTGTCTGTGCATCTCAACATCTGAGTATCCGAGCATCCATGCATCCGAGTATCTCAGTATCTGTGTATCTGTGTGTGACGTTTACCGCTATCGCAGCTGTCACTCGACTGCTCGGCTGGCCGTTATGTGTCCTTGAAAGATCTCTAACTGGCTAACTGTTTGTGCCTCCACCTGCTGCTACTGCTGCCCCTAACGATTGCGGAAATTATAATCCACTCAGGTGAGGCAGGCAGAGGGATGTGGAAGGTTTCAACCCAATCCAAGCAATCGGAATGGAAGTATTGCTACAACTGCCAGAAGTTCGGGGCTCCGTCATCTATCATCCCATTTTCGGTGACGTGACCCGGGAGAGTGTCATGTAACACAGATTTGCGGATGTTACATTTATATTGCTCTGATCCCGACAGCCGAAAGTGGCTTTGTACGAGCTGGGAGCTCTGATTGGATTGGGGGCGGATAAGCAAATCGGTGAGAGATTGCCATAGTTCAGGTGTCACACACTCCCACCAGAGGGGAAGCAAAAAATTCTCAGGTAGGGCGGTAGCAAAAATAAAAGAATTTGATTTGGGAGAAAAGGAATCAAAGCTGTGACACTTGCGGAAATTTCTTGACACATAAAAAAGGATGTGTGATTTATGGTGAAGGCTTAAGTGTGATTACTATGGTTTTTATAATAGAATTGTTTTTAACTCGGATTGAATAAAAATTTTAATATAATTAGGGGTTCATTTTGAAATTAAATAAAAAAATAAGCTTTAAATAGCATGTCTTTAGAATTTTTTAAGATAGATATAAGCTATTGTACTATTTGTTTAATTAAGATCCGTTGTGCTCATAATTAATTAATGAATTTAAAGCCAAATCCCCATAAAACCCTACTTCCTGCTCCTGCTCAAGCCTCCATTCTGGCCTTCTCCTGTGGGCTTATCTCCTAACTGTCATCTCCAGTGCCAGCAACCTACACATTTCCCAAATAAATCTCAATCACACATCAGCCGAGCCTGTCACTATTGCATACCAGATTAGAAATCCAACCTAGGCTGGCATCCCACTTCATCATCATCGCGGCGTCGGGTTTTGTGGTGGATTTTGTGGCGGGGATGTCGCAGTCAATGTCGCTGTCGATGGCACTTGCTGTACTCGAACGAATATAGCAGGTGGAGAGTGCAGAATGCAGGACTCCAAGTGCAGCAAGCGTAATTGATAAAGACCGACAAATCCGTTGATGGCTATGTTAATGCCCGATCTTTGGGGGCAGGAAGAAGAGAAGGCGGGATCAATGTCGTTCGAGAACGATCTTATTGATGGCAGGAAGACAAAGACCTAAGACAGCCTGTTAATGCCAGAGATCGAGGAACCTATATTGCGACGCGTGCAGAACCAGTTGAACTAGTTAACATGTTCACTAGGAGAAATATTATATTAATTTAAGAATATTAAAAGGAAATCAAGGATCAAAGTTGGTCAATATTAAACCAAATACTACAATCTTTGAATATTATATTTTAGAAATCAAAGTATATAGAACTATTCATATTTGCTTAGAAACTTTATATTGTTTTTCTCAAGTGTTCCTTGCATCGCCTTCGATTGTGGCCATGATTATCGCCATTACAGGAACTGCTGCTGCATCTTTGTGATGATTGCGGTTTGCAACTACCGCACAAAAGGTAGCTAACAATGCAACTGCAACTGGTACACTGTGCAACTGTGCAACATCAACAAACTGGCTGCAATTAGAGGCTGGGCGTGGGGCGCGGCTGAGGCGCATAAATTGCGTTAGGATAATGATCGCGCTTTGGCACAGTAAATCGCATTTCGAAATGCAACGGACACCGGAGGTACAGTTCGAATGTGCAACCTATATCTATTTTGATACCCTTACGAAAGAGTATCTCTCCTGCAAAATGTTTGTAAATTTTATAAGAATTTTTAAGGCTTGCATTTTCATATATTTTGAGTAGCTTTTACAAACGATCTCTTGGAAAGTATTGAATTTAGTGGCTTTAATTATTGTCTAAAAATGTTTGAAATTATTTATTAAAAAATACTTTTTAAAAGGGTATAAAGGTTATTTATTCCACATATTTATTATTTTATTAAATATATACTTTATATATTTTCATGTTCGACTTGGCCTTGGTTATTCTCTTTTTCTAATTCTAAACTGGTTCGGCAACAAATTTGACGCGCGCTGCTACAAATGAGTGGACAGCGAGGAAAAAGCCAAAGAAAGGGGGCTAAAGAAAGCAGAAAGCCGAAGGAAAACCAGTGGATGTGGAAGGCCAAGAAGCGACTAGCGTTTTGGCCACGCATGCTGCTGGGGCGCCATTTAAATTGAGATTTATTGCCAGCCACTTTTGCTGCAGGTGCATCATCAACTTGCAACTTGCAACGGCAACGGCGGAGCAGCCAAAAGCCACGAGCACACACTTGCAACACAACTGTAAAACGCTGACAACACGGCTTTTGTCCTGGCTAAAATATAACAGTCAACAAATCGCTGACCAATGAAGATGAAGTTATTAGGCGACTTATTTCGCAAGCGTGTCGCCAGCATTTTCCTCGCATTTTATTTTCCACTCACCATCGCGCTCGGTTTGGAAATCCGTGGCAAGATTTAGAGTAATGACAGAGCTTAACAAGAATTTTAATTCAATTTACTTGATGGCAGGAAATTGCTTTCATACAACCTTGCTGAGCATTCAGCTGAAAACTATTTCGAATTTTACCATAAATTTAAAGTGACTACAAAGATTTTACTTGTTGCAATAATTGGACAAAACATTTGTAACACTTTCGGAGAGCATTTCTTAAAAAAATTATTAAAATTTAAATCTGGATAAAGTTTGCGAAGTTGAATGAAAATTTTGTTTAAATATTGATGTTAATAATGGGGGAAAATTTATAAAGATTTATAGGTATTCTGTTGGAAATCGTTACATGATTGGCAGCTTCAAACTGGGAATATTCTAGAAGGAATATTAATATTTTTCTTCTATATTCTAGGAATTTAGTTTTATGAAATTTAGGAATCGATTAGACATTTTTAAAGTATCTCTCTCGGGCGGTCAAGAAATTAAGTGGTCTTGATCTTGATCTTTCTTCAAAAGAGTTTTCAAAATGAGACATATTTCAAATACTATTTATTGTATATTTCATTTTATTTTTCACACAACTAAATATTTTTAAAATATATTTATTTATATTTTCTAAATGAAAATAAACTCTCAACCAGTGTGCCTGACATTTATTTAATTGCAATTGACACTGATTAGCATTTGCACGCCAATGCAACTGGGCGTTAAGCAGCCAAAGGCATCTAATGAGTTTGCCATGTGGCAAAACATAATTTCTGCGTGTCAGTCACTCCAGTCGGTGAAATGCCAAAGAGGACGAGCAAGCCGAAGGTGGGAGAGGTTTTTGGGGGAAAGGTGTTTGCAGGTGGGAAAGGTGGATAAGGCAGGAGTCGCTGTCAATGTTGCAGCTAATCCTGCTCATCATCTACATCTACAGTTTTGCCGGCACGAAAGCGATTTTGAAAAATCACTAAAACCGGTTGTCACCATTTGATGGAAAAGTCTTTGCCGTTGTTGCTGTTGTTTTAATGCTGCTGCTGCTGCTGCTGTTGCTGTTTTTGCTTGTGCTATTGGCGGACTGGCACCTGCTGATTTTATCCTGGCCGTTTTGGGCCATTCGGGGGCTGCTGCTATTTGTGCTGCAATTTCAGCCGGTGCTGCCTCCTCTCCATTTGATTGTCTGCCGTTGATTGCCGCTGATGTCTTGCAGCTGTGTCGCCTGTATCGTCATCGTCTGCCGCAAATTAAGTTGCTGCCTGCTAACATTTACATGCTGGCCAACTGGCAGCTTTTGATGTTTTAATGATAAGATTTGCGCGATTGATTTTTCCTGGGTGTCAATACTGATGTTAAGCCACACCGGGAAAAATGAGGGAGTGATAATAAAAGGGAATACGAAATTCTTGTGGTCTTCTGAAAGGTAGGTATCCCCTTTAGGAGACGCAGAAGGGCTTGCACTTCGAGTGTTTTTCTGATTGATTTTTTAATAGAAGGAAAATTAATAAATAAATTAAGTGACATTTCATCAAGAGTATATTGAAGAACGATACAAAGTTTTGTAACTTCAAAAAAAGCCGAGATGGAGCTTACGGAATTATGTTTTGGAGAAGACCTCCGCAGTAGAAATCGACCCCATATTTAATGTTATATATTTTATTATATTATATTGTTAAGTCAGTTTAATTAATAATCACTTTTATCTATCAAAATGTACATAGTGAATTTTTAAAAATAAATTGTATTGATGTTTTGTTTTAGAATCGTATTTAAATATCTAAAAATCCTTACGTAATTTTTGGGATTTTTAAAAAATATCAGAAGTTGCCTTTAGTAGGGATCAGAAAATATTTAATATTAGAAATACATTTAATTTGCTAATATATTTTTCAAAATATATTTATTTTTAGCTTTAATAACTTCCTTACACAAATATTTAAATTTTTTATACGAAAATGTAAAATACCTAAATTAGATAAACCTTTCTTTTCTAGAATTTTTATCTCATCGACTTTCTGTCTGTGTAAATGGGCTGGCCACCGAAAAGTGGCGCAAAAACGTGCCGCAGAGATCTCACTACGCCCCCGCCTCCGCCCCGTATCAAGGTCAATGGGTTAATGCGGCATAAGCCGCTGATTCGGTGGTCCAGCAATCCACTCGAATCCACTCCACTCCACACTCTACACCTCCTCATGGCATCCCGAATCTCGAATGCCGAGTGGAAACCAATAATTGCCACTGCCGGCAGTCCGCAAGTGCAACTGTAAGTGCCACCGTTTTCAGCCGGCGGCCAAGAGACGACGGATTGACAGTGTGGACTCGGTGGATACGGAGTTGGTGCAGGAGCTCGAAATCGAGCTAGAGCTGGAGCTGGAGCTGCCACTCAACAGCAGACGGCGCATGTTGGCCATCAAATGTCCGGACTAAACATTTAGATTAGACCAGAGACGATTCTTCCGTCAGGAATGCCACTTTTTTATGGAGCAGCCTAAGCAGTAGCAAGTAGCCACAGCAGAACAATCGACGCGACGATGGGGTCTAATCTAGTTAAATTGTTGCATGCAACAATCGCTGGCTAGCCGACACAGATACAAGTGCAGATACAGATACAGATGCAGCGCCCCGATAGTCGGAGATAATTTCGCCGGGCTAATTGCGAAAAGTGCTCCCGTGGCGGAGGCACAACCAGCAGGACAAGTGAAAGACAGCGGCGCACGTGCGGCGGGGGATCACAGGGAGTCCCCCTACCGCAATGGGCCCCTCCCCCAAAACACGATTAGCCAATACTCCCTCGAAGTCATGGTGAGTCGTGCACTTGGGGAAAAGGATGCTATACACATAGAAGAAGAAATTACCTAAAATGTTATCTATATTCTTTGAACACAAACACTTCTTAATAAAAAAATGAGTAAACAATTTATTTGACAAGTTTTTGAATGATTTATGATGAATTTTAGTCAGATGATTTAGTGTTTATATGGAAAGATTAAAGTAAGATTCGCAGAAATAAAACGTAAACCTATAGGTTTTACAATCTTTCACATATGTTACAAACAGCCTTTGATTTTTTTCTTGGTGCATCGTTTGCCATTTATGTAAGTGACACCTACGAGGAGGCCGCCTGGAGGAGTTGAAGCGATGCTGGGACAGCAATTGTGTTCTGCGGGCCCACAAATAATAGCTTCATTGGGCTGCCCGGCGGCAGGCAGTTGGCCTGGCCAATTTCAATGCCAGTGCCCAGTGGCCAAAATGGGCAACCTGATGGTGGGCTAACAAAACGGGCAACGGCCAATGGCCAATGGCCAACGGAAAACCGAAAACTGAAAACAGAAACAGGCACAGTGGCCGGGCCATGTCATGGAATGGAATCTGGCCTGAAATTTGCATTGTCTTTGGCCGGTCGGTGGCTTTGGCTTTGGCTTAAAATTGGCCAAAAATGGTCGTTGGCATGGCCTGACATTATTATGCTGCTGATGCGATTCCCTAATGGCTCCTGGCTGGGCATTTAAATGTCCATCAATTTATCAATTAAGTTTGCAAATAAACAAACACTTAATTGTCAGACAACAGGGGCATGGGAAATCGATTGGGTTTCTTATAAAACATTTTTGGAAATTGTTTTAAATATTCTTTTTATAATGATATTAAACTGGGACAGTTTTAAAAAAATAAATGTTAATTAATTGTACATTTTCTTGTGGACTTTGTTAATAATTTGTGAAAAATATAAGGAGAATCTTATATAGAAAATTATTTGTAATTGATTTTAATTGTATTCAATTTATTTTCAGTGATAAAAACTACTTTAAAATGAAACAATAAAGATATTTCATGAATGATAAATCACAAACAAAATAACTAATATTAATTTTATATTGTTTAACCTCTAACCAAACAATTTCTTTGACTTTATATGTAATTTATTTAATTTCACAATGGATTTCAGTAAGCTATTGATTTTAGTTTTTTCATATATGAATTGTCTCTTTATTTTTATTAATTTATGTTTATCTTCGATTTAATTTAAGTCACAAACAATTACTATTCGCATTTCCTTCTGCAAACTCACTTGTGAACCGAATTCGGTTTTCTTCCCCGAGCCTTTCCATGCATATAGAGAGCTTGGCGATTTTATGACCGCGACGTTTCGACATTTACTAACCGTATGCAACCATTGGCAGTCCATCGGCAGAATTCTCCATGGGTGCAAAAAGACAATAAGTGCTGGGCGAAAAGCTGGGGCATATAGTAAAAGCGTAAAATTCACCAAACTCGGGCGCCTCTGAGCGGAATTTATGGGCTGCGCACATGGCGCCAAAAAGGTAAATGTGGGCGACCAGGTAACTGTGACAGCAGTTGAAGGTTACATTTTCTCGGCGCACAAAGAAGTGCCCCCAAAATGGGGGGCAAAATGCTCAAAATTACTAAAGCCGCTTATGGAGAATGCAGAGGTATAGTATTCGTTGCAGCTTCGCATTTCGTTTTTGTGGCACGTTGGCGATGCGTTCGTGAGTCGCCAAATGTCGCGCACTGTGGTTAGAATTCGAAATTTGTCAAAAGTAATTTCTTAAGGGGGTGTCTTAAATATTTATCTTGAAGTTTTAGGTTTAAGATTTGAGAAATTTGTGTAGCTATATTATTATTCTTGGAAAGGAATGCAGTGACGATTGATCAAATTCAAAGAAGCATTTATTTTAACATAATCATTTTAAATACGCTTTAAATTAATTAAGAAAAATTAAATAAAAATATATATCGGT
>JAEIIL010011998.1:0-15298 GCA_018905715.1 Drosophila lini | reverse complement strand
TTATGACCGGGACATTGAAATATGTAAACACTGCAACAAAGTGTTACAGTGCGCACCCTTAAAGTACTTTTGGTACAGTGGGTATTTAATATATGTATGTGCATACGACAGAATATTCCAATTATAAAAATCGAATGCCAAACTTCTTCCCCCTATTAAAACAGCATTTAAAAACAAGTATTTAAGGTTAATTCCGGGTAATACTAGCTCACCTTTTTACAGTTAATTGGCAAAAAGCCAAGGGGAAAGGGAACGATTGAAATCCGCAGCCAACATCCTTCCTCTTTTCCTCTTCCTTGCCTCCGCTTCCCCTCTTTTGGCCACCAAAAAGTTGCATAAATCTGTGAAATTACCCAAACACTCGAGAGCTTAACACAGACGGTTGAGTAATGCCAGCGATTCGCACGGGACGAGGTGAGGTGGTGATGGAAAATCGGGGAAAATCAACAAAAGAAGGCGGGGCTGGAGAAAAGTTAACCGCAGAGCGCAGAACACATTTTCGGCGGCGGCGAAGAATACGTCATAAAAACGATTTAACAACCGAATAAGCAACCGCAAAAGCTGAATGACAATGTCGCCCACACCACGTCTTTTTCGTGCTCCCTTTTCCACCTACTCGAAGTTTTCCCTTTGGACCTCTAACTTTCCCTTAACCCCACTGCCGAAAAAAACCCTCCTCATCGAGCGGAAATGAAGCCGACGAGGCGCGTAAAACAACGAATACGAAAAAAATCGCGGAAAGGAAACAAAAGCGAAGCTGAAAATACCTTTTTTTTTGGCAGATGAGGAATATATAATGTTCAAGGAGGTTTAAGAGGTTTCCATTTGCCAAACCTAAAAGAAGATATCTACTAGAAATGGTACATAAATAAGGTATCGATAAATAATCGAACAAATTCTTGTATAAGCTATAAGCTAAATAATTAAATTCCAGGTGACTATGGCATTAATTTTAAAAATCAATTGTTTGGTCGTAATTCTTAATATAAAAACAATGACTTTCTTTAGCAAAACAATAAAAATGTACAAATTAAATCCGATAAACCGATATTTTACACTAAATTCGATACACAACAAAAGACTTAAATTTCGTCGATATTTTTAAAGCCACTTTCTTTTCGGATATACAATCCCTAGCATCCTATAACCTTCCAAAAAATTCGTCTTCCATTTTGTCTTTGACGGCTTCCGCCGAGCCAACTGCTTTTTTATGGCCTATCAACGAACGTCTAATGCCGGCAATTAAAATAAACGGCAGCAGAGCCGAAAGCTGCCGCAGGACATCCTATCCCTCACGCCCAATCCCTTCAAGGGATTTACAGTGCCAATGGATGCAGAGCAGGGAGTGAGTTTGGGTTAGATGGATGGGAAAAGGCCTTCCAGCTGCTAGAAAATGTGCGTTTAATGAAATTTTTATTCAATCAGCGCAGCAACTTTTTATGGCAACACACACACACACACACAAGAAGGAGAACCTGTTGAGTTTATGATAAAGTGGCTTCCCCCTCTCGGCCACCCACTCATCCCTGCCATCCTTTCTCTCTGCGAAGTGCTCTACTTTTACAGCCTCCATTTATCTTTCACTTTGCGCCACGCAACGCACGCGTCTAGTGGAAGATGGCGGGGATTCCCCCCGCCTGCGATGATGTTTGCTTAGTGCGGGGATCTGCAAATGGGCATAGTTAAAAGGTATGGATAGATGGAGAAATATATAGCCTAGGAGGGCTTTGCTCCCATTAGCTTTATGGTGTTTACCAAAGATCAAGCTGGGGGAGAAGCGTAAAACTAAAAAGAAATACAAACATACATAAAAAGATTGTTTTGTTTAAAAATATTAAGTAATTCTTGGAAAGTTAGTGCCTACAAATAGGATGTGAGTTGCCTTTTGAAATAATAAAATTCAAGTACCTAAAGGCAAAAAAATAGTATCACTTTATATTAAGTTATTATGACACTGTTTACGTGACACGGCCCAATTTTTTAAAGAATTTTTTTATAACTTATAATGATGAAGCAGATGGTCTACGTTTATAGACAATAAGAACAACAGTCTTTTATCTTTTTTATTTAGGTATTATGACACTACTTAAGTGGTTTTCGGTAAAAGGACTTGCTAACACTAGTTTCTTTATATTTTTACATAAATTTTTACTGCTCTAAAGTGTGAAATGCTTTCGCAGATTAGGAATAATATATATTATAGTAAATAAATAAATTAAATATATTTATTATAGTAAAGAATACAACAATACAGTGTCATAACCATTTTACCAACCAAAGGGACACGCTGACTATTTTTTTTATTATTTTGTTTCACTAAAACTGTGATAACCGCTTTTTATATAAACTCCTAGAGTTTTCTAAAAATTACCCTTTTAAGTAAAGCCCACATAGCAGTGTCATAACCCCATTATTTAGACCAAATCAAACCCAATTTGTGCTATTGATATCTCATCAACACCAAACAGATTTGTTTTTTTTGTTGTCTATTTTTTCTTGGTCCCTGTTCCAATTCTGAATTCAACACATTTTGGGCCGCCGCCGCCCTCATTTGGAATGGAAATGAAAGTGGCAAACCGCAGAGCAAGCTCATGAATATCATTAGCAATGGCTATATCCGGTGAAGCCAGCGTATCCGGTGGCGAATCCTGTGAATCCAGCGACACCCAGCCCACATGTTTTTTTTTTCTCCTTCTATTACACACTTACCCACAGCCTCGGGCTGCAATTAAGTAAGTTTTTTTGGGGGGGCCAAAAAAACAGAGTCTCAAAGAGACCAAAAAAGCCAAAGGAACTTCCGTTGCTTACAACTCAGGACGGGCAGGACGTTTTCCGGAGGACTCTTGCCGCAGACAGGTGTGCGCATTTCATTTGCATAGATTAGACAGATTAAAGCGGAGATACAGAAAATTCGGTGGTAACGCCAAAAGTTGGCCTACGCGATCCAACGTTTGTGGGTTAATTAAAAAGTTTTCTCGAAATAAATTTACATAAATTTCATTTTTGGAAGCCGGGGAATCCGCGCAAATGAATTTTCTTCTAATTGACCAAACACCTGAGGGCCGGCAATACCCTTTTTTCCCGAAGCAACAATTGGCCGGAACTTTAAGCTTTAAGCTGCCATTTTTGTTGCTCAACCCATATTTTCCCCACTTTGCCCAATTTTCCCTTAGTTTCCCTCGGCCTGCTTTTTATCTGTCAAATATTGATCGCATTAGTGAAAAGGCGGGAAACCGCCAAGCACCGGCAACAGTGTGAGTTTTTGCCCACCGCCATGTGGGTCAAGTAAATCAATTGACAGCTTTCCGAACTTGAGCGAGGACAAAGGCAATCTATAGGTATATTCGTGTGGGTTTTTTCATGCCGGCTTTTGGTAGGGTAAAATCGGGCATGTGGACTTAGTGGTAAAGAAGTTTTCAGGTCTAAAAAGAACGCTATTCATGGACAAGTTCTTTCCTAATACAAGGACTAGTTGCTATATTTTTCATAAATGTTACCTCTGATTTTGGAAGGTAAAGAAGTTTCCAAGTTAGAAAGAGCCTCCTATTGATGGATAACCTTTTTCCCAACACAAGAACTAGTTGCTCTAAAAAAAAAGACAAAGAATTCATCAAAATAAAAGTAGGAGACACATAAATGAAAAGTGTAAATTAAACAAAATTAATTAAAATGACATGAAATGTAAATCAAATTAAATAAATAACAGAATATTTCAATATTTTTCAGTAGAGGGTATTCTGTGGTCTGTGCACTCCACTGTAGCACTCTTTTTTTTCCTCTGTATGGGTGTGTTTGCCTAACTGTATGGGTTTATGGCTGTCTAGGTGTGTACCACCTGGTCGCCTCTATAAATAAATCATGGCTTATGATAATATGCCGCAAAAAACACACACACAAGTGGAAATTTGCAGCGCCTTTCATGACACACACCCTAATGCTCTTTTAAATAAAATAAAATAAAACTAAAAAAAATTAAAACAAAAAAGAACAAAAAGAAGAGAAGTAGAAGAAGCTTGCCAAGATATTAATATGGGTAAATTTTGTATAACAGATCAAAAATAAGAAAATAAAAAATAGAAAAACCAAGTTACTAAATAAAAAAGGAATAAATAAAAAAGACCAGCATTTGGTTGTTTTCACTTCAAAGTCAAGTCAGCAACTAATAAATTCTGTTGACGAATCTACAAAGGTAAATAATTCATAAACAAGTTCACAGCCAACTTGGTTTCTTTTTCAAAAGGCCTACTTAGGTTAACAAGTTTTTAGTTAACTAAAAAAAATATACAAAAATAGGGGAAAGGGAAATTAAAAATGCCTAACTATATAAGTCAATAATATAACTAATTAAGTAATAACTTTTTTTATATATTTACCTAAAATTAATCAAGCTTTTATTTAATAAAAAAACTCTCTGTAAAATCAATAGATTTTGTTTCCAAAAGTATGCCACAAAAAGTCTCATAATTCAAATAGCAAATGTAAGTTTAAAAAACATTTAACAGAATATATTTTGTAATACCTTTTAAATAAAAAATCTTCAGAAATTCCATGGCATTCCTGCCACAATTCACCTTTATACCAGGATTCCATATGAATGAATTTACCTAAGACTTTAACCCTTTTCTTTCTCCTTCCACTTTAACCCTTTCTATATAGTCCGTTGCTTGTACGATTTCCCCCCTTTCACTCAATCATCATAAAACGTAACAAAAAATACATATCTCAAACTCATACTGTTACCAAACCATATGCGACGTCGATGGGATTTGTTTGCGTTTTTGTTGGGCGAGATTGTTTGCGGTTCGTCTGACAGCCTTCGCCGAAGATTAATTGCATTTCGCAGTTGCAGCAGGTGCTTTTCCTGTTCCTGTTCCCCTTTCCCTTTCCTTCCTGTTTCATACGCTCTATTATTGCTATTTTCAGCGAATGCATTTTCCCTGCATTTGGGTAATTGCAAATCGAGGAAGGATAGCATACAAAAAGAGTTTCAGTTGGTCTTTATCCTGGCCACAGGAGCTATACAAATGGGGACGAGAGCTTTGTATCAGCGGGAATATGTGGGTTACACTGGGGGGAAAATTTATAGATAATGTAAATAATTTATATAAATTTATAAGGGTTTTTAAGGGAAGTAAATTTAAAGGTATATTATTAATATATTTACTTTAAATGTGATTTTTTAACAGGTTTTATGTAAGTATTATTATATTTTATAGTTTCTTTTTAATTTTCTTTGACTTTTAAGTAATTTTAAGCTTTAATATCAAAATTTTGTGATCCTAAAACTTATTTTAAATATTTAAACATTTTTATTTTTAGTTTATTTATGTGTTTATTATATATCTAAAATATAAAGTGGTTATAAAGAAAGTAAAGTTATTAATATTAATATTTTAAATGTGATATTTCAAAAGGTTTTGTTTTAGTTTTCTTAAATTTCCAAGTTATTGCCTTATTTCCTTACATTTTTCTTTAGCAGTTAGCCTAAATTGTTCATATTCTGGCCTTAACAAGGATTTAAAATACCTAAATATTATTTTTTTTATGTGTAAGCATCCGAATTTATTGCAAAATGCATTGACAGTGGGTGTGTGAGTCATGGGTCTCTTTCACACAATATCGACACATTAATAAAATGCCAAATAATGCTCGTCACAATTTCTAAATATTGCCCGTCTGTCAGCGTTTCGAATCATAAAAGAGCCAAGCGGAAAGCACGCGCCATAAACAAAGGCCAATACAGAAGCGAAATCGGCACCAGAATGCCAACCAAAGAACCAAAACAAAGGAAAGAACTTTTACACAACAACAAAAAAATACAGAAAATAATATAGAAAATAGTTGAAAACGTTGCAATTCTCGTGGCTTTCCTTGGTCCTTCTGCTCCATTGATGAAACACACAGAGAACAAAGTTAGCGGGGGGACAGCTAAAAGATAAACAAGGCGAACTTGTAAAGAAAAAATACAAACAAGCTCAACAGCGGCGGGGAAAAGCTCTTCGTGACGTGGCGGCAGCTTTTCTGTGACGTCACAAATGAAAGCGCCGAAGGAAAAACCCGAACACGAACCGGAATGTTAAGGGAAAACCGTTTCAAACACTCGACGGCGCTCGCACGGATCGGATGTGTGGAAAAGCGGTTGGGAAAGCGCTCTCTTAACGTTTCGTTCGTTTATTTTCGAAACTTATTTTGGGGAAAACCGCGTTTGGAAAATCCCCCACACACAAAGAAATAATATAACACAATAAAATCGAGTCAAATATATATAGAAAGAGAGGAAGACAACTATATGTATCTGCGGTTGGTGGAAAAATATCTGAAATCATAAAAAAGATATTGTGTGCTAAAAATAATCGGAAAACAAGGGAAAAAAATATAAAGTGAACAAGTGCAAGAAAAATAAAATAAAGTGTGCCGCCGCTGGGCTTTTCCTTTTATTTATACAAAATTTATCGATCAAATACATAATACACTTCGGTGACCAACCAAAAAATACATAAATAAAAAAAGGAAACGAAACGAGGACGCTGCTCATTAGTTACCTGCGGCAGGGACATAGTTTCTCGGAGGCGTCAGCTGACAGAAAGGTTTGTTTTTGATTAATTAAATTACTTGATTGCAGTGTCGTGACCCAAATAGATATCATATTTAACCGCCAAACTCAACCCTACCCCAAAAAAAGAAAAACCAAAAAAAGGAGTTGTGGCAAGTGTCGTGCGCCTTGGCACTTTTCACGTTTCCTGTTTCCTGTTCGATTTGTTTACTTTACTCCCAACAATTCTACCATTTTTACTCTCCTCTTACTCTCTTTTATTTGTATTTTTGTGGCTCCCGGAATAATCTTTCAGCCAAAATCACTCATACGGCTTGTAGGCCCATGCACGGACCCTGCATTAAATATTCAATGCGACGAAGTCAGCTTCCTTGCCTTCCCTCGTCTTTTATTTATTTCTGCAAAATGGTTTATTCGAGAGCGAATTCTTTGGGGTGCCATAAAGCGGGCTCGGCGGGAAATTGCCAAATAACAATCAATTCGGGGGCAGTGTTACAAAAGATAAATGGATTCCAAACTGCAGCAGCCGGCAAATGCAAGAACATATAAAATAAAATAACATTTAATCAGAAGTCACACAGCGAGCTGGCTGGGACAGGGTAAATGTCCTCGATAAGCGAGCAGTAAAAACTCCATGGGGACAAAAGGGAAGCCTTTAAATGGAAAAATAAATTTCAAAGAAAGTCTTAAGGGGAAAGCGCAAGGAGGAGGATGAAAGGAAAAAGAAGCAAGAAGAAAGCCAATAAAAAGACAGATAACAATCCTGTTAAAGTTGTAAATTTTTAAGAGGTTGATGGGTTTAAAAATCAACTACATGTGTCAGTATAGTTTATTTATTTATTTATTTATATTTATAGATAAAGGATAAATTTATGCAATTATGGGGTTATGACACTACAAAAATTACATGTGTTTCCGTTTTAGTTTCTTCTGAAAAAATGTGTAGCAATTAGTTTATTAATGTAATTTACAATTCGTCTGAACAAAACCTTACTATTATTTACAATTTCAACAATGTAGTGTCATAATACCATAAACGAGGCTTAAAATGTATTATACATCTTCCTAAAATGACCCTTTATTAAGGCAGTAATTAACCACAAATATGCAAGTGACAAAGGGCTCATTTCTCGTACAAAAAACTCTTCAGGTGGTTGACTTTTTTTAAATTTAATTTCAGTAAATAAAATCACCATTTTACCCGGTGGAAATATAATTAAAAATAAACAATAAATAGTTAATAATTAAAAAAACACAAACACACCCAATAATTTTAATTATTTTTTCTTTTCTGTTAATTTCAATTTAAAGGGAGTTACCCTTCTTGCCTTACCCGTTCATTGAACTCTTCTTATTCATGCAATTTTTTACATCAATAAAAAAAAGCCACCACAATTACCGCAAAATTGTATGGTCAGCTCTATCTAAACATTTGTCTTAATAGAGCAAAAAAAAAAAAAATACAAAAAAACAGATTACATTGGCGTTATGACCGCAGAGAATGACTGAATCAGATAAAATTAAATTGCTGTTCAGTTGCAATCAGCGAAAATAAGCAAAATAAGGACAAAGCAAAGAAAAGCGCGGTCATGGCGGGCAATCATTAGCGATACGAATCGCCCTCCGCACTCAGCGATTCCCCAGAGATCTCCTGATCCTGGGGCCTAATCAGGACACAGGACATGACAGGTCAGAGGGAGTGGAGTGAAAGAGCCTTCCCCATGACCACAAGGGCCAAACACGAACGAATTGCCACTAGAAAAACAAATGTAGCTGCAGTGCGGCATTCTGATTTCAATTCACTGATTTTCCCAATGATTTTCCCAATGCTTTTCCCCAATGTGTGGGCTGCACTTTTCTCCCCTTTTGCCCTCCGGCCAATTAAACTAAAATGTCTGGCACCGCCAGCACGCGACTTTCAGGCCACGCCTTTCGGCTTTTAACACGGCAGTGATGGCATACGGTTAGTTTTATTTATTTACTTAACAATTACAAATTAATTGGGCATAACATTAAAAGAAAAACTATTAAGAAAACTACTAAATGTGGCTAGAAAAATGTTCCTAGAAACATCCTTTGCTGCTGCGAAAATAACTTTTATGTTTCTTAGCTGTCTTTTGATTATTACAATTTAAATGAATTTAACTTTAATTTATATAAAAAATATAATTAAAATATTGCAGTTAAATAAACAATAAATATCTAAAAAAAATATAAGAAAACCCAATTCAATTAAATTCAAGTTTCTTTATTTAACTTTTAAAATATTAAAACAGGGACAATGTTTGTTATTTATTTTCGTCAACACTGATGTGAATGTAGGTGCCTCTCTCCCACCCCACGGAATACTACAGTTCCCAACAAAGGCACACGTCCTGCGGGACCAGGTCCTGCTTTTATGGCAAATCGAATTAACAACTAATTCCATTAGAGTTTGAGCAACTGAAGAGCCACCACTAATTGCCAGGGAAGGTGAAGCGAGTGGGCGGTCCAGGGTCATAACCGAATTCGCCGAATGGATTGGCCAGATTGCTTTGGCTCGGGCTCTGCCGCTGGCTCGGTCTCTTCCAAATTTCCAAATTCAATTAAAAGCTGCACTAACTAAGTGGAGATTGGAGAGTGGCCACGGCAACAAAAGCCGGTTTCCTGAGAGCCTACTATGTTCCTTGTCTTTGCCTGCACCAGGCATTGGGAGGAGGAGGGGGAGAAGGAGGAGGAACAGGAGGAGGGAGCAGGTTGGGGACCAAGAGCAGGATCAGGGAGCCATAACATCAGAGGCAAACACCCATAACCATGCCTCTCGCATATGTCAAAGGGTTGAGCCCGGTTTTTTTTTTTGGCCAGGTCGCGGCATTGTCCACCTCCTGGCAGCTTCATGTCCAACCACCCAACCACCCGCCACTTGGCCCTCCCAAAACGATGTCACCCTCTGTCATTGCTCTTTGGACTCTTTGTCAGCCTGGGGAGGCGATGAACATGACAGGTCCCGTGTTCCTGTTACTGTCCCTGTCCCAGCACTGAACCAAAAAATAAACCTTGTACACTTTAAATCATTTTTTTAAATAATTATAAATTTTTAGAATACAATAAGTTTGCACTAAAGATAAACCCTATTTTTGGCTAGGCATTAACCTTTTTTTAACCTTTTTTTTATATTTTCAAGTCCCACAACATTTTCTCTCTCTGTGGGTAAACCGCATTTTTAGTTGTGTAAAGGAAACGTGACTGGGGGGACCCACTGGCAGTGACAATTGGTTAGCAAGTGGTGTGGCTTCAAGTGGAGTTCCCCTAGATCCTGGGACTGGCTATGAAGTGGGACACACTTCCGCCACATAGAGTCTCCCCTCATCCTCCTGGGGGGCAAAATATTTATGCACACACTTAAAGTGCTTCCAGGACTCGAACTCGAACTCGGAAACCAAATCCAAGCCCAGGGCAAGCCAAACAAACAGCAGCAGAATGAATTCCGTAGCCCAAGCTCAACTTTTTATCTATTTTTTCTAAAAGAAGAAAAATATTTCCCAGGCGGCAGTCCTTGGACACTGGCCAGCTTCCTTCGAGGATAAACATAATTGCAACTGTCTGGGTCAGCAGCCGGAGTCCAGGACATAAAGAGTTTGCAAATCAGATAGATCGATGTGCAAAGAAGGAAGTAGCAATTGATTCCAGCTGAAAGGATAACGTAGAAAATCGGGAAATCACTGAAGCAGAAGGAAAACGATTCAAGTTAATAGTTTGGACCATTTTGATTCGATCTAAATGAGGTAATTCGGCCAAAGATTAAAAGAGATTACCAGGAGGAGCTTCTGACAGGGAAAAGTATAAACTTTTGTCTTGAATTTAAGCTGGAAAAACAAGTTACAAGTCAAGTTGTTTTAAACAGAATTTTCCTACGCAACTGTGACATTCTTAAGCCACATTTCTGTGCAATTGCCTGCAGAAATTCCAGAGTTGACCGAGTTTATTCCCTCAGCAAGTAATCTCTAAGCCTTGGTCCCCCGCCTTTTCAATTATTCAGAATCAAAAGCATTTTCCCGGTAAATATATGTGTTGTGTGTGGAGGCAAACGAAAAAAAAAGGAAAATTCCTTAAACGAACCAACTGTGAAAATCCAATTGCCATAATAAAATCGAACAAAAGGCCCCCAGAATGTGAAATCAAATGCAGGCAACCAATTAGGGGAGTGAGTTTCGAGACACAAAAAAAAAATGAAATAAAATCGTAAATTCCCTTGATTTATTTTGGGGACAAATTGCCGTTCAGCAGATACGAAAATGCTATAGTTAATTATGACACACACTCAGCTCCCACACTCCTTACTTCAAAGAGAGCCTTATTTATCCTGTCACAAACTAAATGAAGTGAATTTTTTGGGTAAACATCTGCGTCGCTCCTCCAGCTCTTGGCTTGATTTGAATCTAAATTGGGAATAAGAGGGCCCAGGGCCAAGAAAATACTTACCACTTGAAGTAAACAGCAGGCGGCAAAGGTGGAATAAACACACACACCGCACACACACCCCCTATATACACACACTCACTCCTCTGCATGTGTCATAATCACCGTAAAGGACGTGAAGTTTAAACTAAACAGACAGGGATTCGGTGGAGGAGACTCCACTCGCAGACTCGCAGACGAAGGATACAGCACATTAAGCACCATAATCTGCCCTTGAGCTCGATTTTGCGCAACGATTTGGAAAATCTTTTGGAGAAGATAAATAAAATTGCCGCAACAGATTTTGCGCAGTCCTCTGCCTCTCCCATCGATTTGTTGAACATTAAACAAAAAAGCAAAATCAAAGGCGCGAGAAATTCCGTTTGTTTAGGCACTTTGGTCAACAACATAAATATGGCTATAAATTAATGTCAAACAGTTCGAAACGTTGGTCAACGAGACAACAAACAAAGTGCTTCCCATTTATATATAGATTTTCATTTAGGTTGATGATCTCTACCCGTGAAGCAATTTCATCATGATTTTATGATTCTTCTAGACGTGGAAATTCCTGCCATTCTTAGCTACCTAATTTATTTAATCATTCAAATTTGTTTTCCTGCGAGTGGAAATGAAATGATGCTACGCGGCGTATACGCAATAAAAACTTTTCGTTTTTATTTAGCTCATTTGTGTTGACAAGCTGCTTGGGATTACTTTTGCTGTCAGAAAATGGAGATTGAGATGAGGACTTTGCTCATAGAGCTAGCCAAGAAACTTGACTTGGAAATAATGAGGGAATATTCAAGCTATCTGAGGCTGGCCCTGACCTTTAAGGCCACCTGTGACCCATTGAAATTAATTTTACAGCAACAGGTGTGTGCTGGCGAGCTGGCCAACACAAATGGCCAGCGACGACGAGATGTGTGGCTCAAAGGGAAGCAGACCAAACAAACGAACACGAGCACACAAACTGTCACACCGATAACAAGGACAACAAGGCCGACAAGGACGCCGACATGTTTAAGGGAAGCGGCCTACACAATGGAGGCGTGGCCTCCAGGGTCATCATCCATCGTTAAAGGAGATGAATCCGTACGTTTCCTGGAACAACACTACTATGTAGTCGTGTGTGTACATTAGCTGCCAGCGGGAAAATAAATAGTCTGCCGGATTTAATATAAACATGATTTAATATAGAATTGTTTTAGTTTCGTGAGTCATGTCAGTTAGAGTATATAAATTCGATTCAGGGAAAAAAGCTATAAAGAGAGCAGAGGAAATTTACCTAAAGAAATCATTATGCCACAACGTTTTCTTTAAATTGCACATTTCTGTTTCAATTTGTTTACATTTGTTATTTATTTGAATTTAATTCCATAAATATAGACAGGCATTTGGCATTGCTAAACAAATAATATAACCAGCAAGGTCACTAAATTTACCTTTAGAAAAAAATTTAAATAAATATTTATTTAAATGAAATACAAACAAGAAATACGTTTGACAAGGAAATGAATTCCATATTCACCCTCACAAATGCCACAAATGCCAGAAAATCCTAATTCAATTAGTTTTTAATTTAATTTCCTTTCTGTTATTTTGGTTTACTTATTTTCCATCTCTGATTATCCCTTAATTAAACACCAATAAAATAAAATATATATTTAAAATCAATTGAGCCTCGACCACAATCGGTTTTCCATTTAAATCAATTTGGTTTGCAGTTCAGCTCTACTGAGCTTCATTGTTTCACCTTTTGCTTTTTGGCCATCGACAAAAAAAACCCCCCATAGATAGTCGAGTTTCCCACTGGGCACACATCAGGCCATACATGCGGTATCTGGTGGCACTTTATCGGGGATTTTTTATATATCTTTTTTTATTTTTCGGGGGGATATTTGTAGGCTGAAGTGAACCCAGACCAACGCACTTTTTGGTCACATTTTGTGAGATAGCTTAAGTTGCCTGGAACCGTGCCCAGCTGTCATCATCTGTCCACAACCACATCCATGTCAATGGGTGGCCTGATTAGGGAGTACGAGTAAATAAAACAAGGCCACGACTATAAAATACCCGGCAGGAGGTTTGTGTCAAACATATTGCCTACTTTTTGGGGAAGGAGTAGGGGAAATATTACAAAGGAAAGGTTAAATCGTTTTACTTTCAAAGTTATAATTAGAAAAATAAGAAAAATAGAAAGGATACATAAAAAATGTAACTGGAATTGGTTTATCTTGTTTTAATTACTGATTTTATAAGTTATTAATTAATTTCTTAATTTTATATTATTTCTTAAAACCACGAAAACCCATATACTCCTCTGGAGTATCAAGTACAACAAAAGCAAATATATATACATATTTATGTTAATAACTAGCAACAGGCCACACGATAAGGTTGGCCAGAAAGTACGGCCCCGTCATATTGGGCCATAAAAGCGAATGACCAGCCTTTCCACCCACTAATATGTATGGCATTGAATTCCGGGAAAAGTCTATAAACATAAAAATGAAAATTAATAGCAAAGTCCATGGCTTTAAAGGCTCGCCGAAGCTAGTCTCTTTACTGGAACTCCATGTGTGTATCTGTGTGTGTTGGCCAATTAGGAGGACACACATAGCCACGCACCGGAGGCCTCTGGGCCATGTTGTTGTTAGCCTGCGGCATCAATTGAATGCAAACAAGGCAAGGCAGGACCATAGAACGAAGCTGAAGCTGCTGACAAAGGAGCCTTCGATGACGACTTCATCATCATGTGGCCAGGAGTTTCATGCACGACTGGATGGGTCAGCAACTGAAATCAGCAAGGGCAACCTTATCCGTACCCGTTACTGTACCCGTTACCCCTTGGCCATACCCTTATCCTTACCCTTTATCCCTATTTCCGAGTCCTTTTTCGTGTGTCCTAGTAATGCATCGCTGGATTCTTGGTTTAGCGGCAAAATGGTTGGCAAATCAAGCGTAAAGTAGCAGGGAAAGTTTGCTTAGATCTTAAAGCGGCTTAAAGCCAAATGTTGGAATGATTTAACCAAGAATTCAAATAGATTGTTTAGATTTTATTTTAATATATAATTATTATTGCAAAATGGAGTTAATAAGATATATTTTATAAATATAATCAAAGATACACAAGATTATTTTGAAATTCAATAAAAGTTAACAGAGTTTCCCGAAGATTTCTTTAACTTTCCCCTTAACTAATATAAAACCTAATTACCACTTTATTCTAAACCTTTTTTTCTTTCACTGTCTTAGCCTGCTTATCTCAAAGCTGTTGTCGCATATGCTGCCACGTTAAAACATTTTCAAGTTTATGTATTTATTCTTACCCCCTCGTTTTTTTTTTTCTGTTCCTTCAAAGCACACTTTGCATTATTTACTTGGGCGCGACTTGGCCCGAATCTTTTGTTCTGCAGAAACACAAAAATAATAATAAAAAAAAAGGGTGAACAAGGGTGGCGTCCTTTTAATTATTTATGTTTTAATCATTCGCGCAAGTTAATTACTCGGGCGGGAGAGCTTAGACCGAGGCTCGACAGGACACTTGAGGGTAAAACGTGGCCAAAAACTGCAAGTTCATCAAGTCGCTTGTCAGCGACAGAAAGTGCACTTAAGCGCAGGCGGGGATGAGAAGATGGCGAAGAGCGTAACCTGATTAGAGAGCCAAAGTGGATAAGAACACCATGGCCAGATGGGATGTGACAGGACACCACCGGGGGAGCTTCTCCTGCGGCTAATGATGCATGTCTTAGGGTGCGAACAGGAAGCCTAAATGGATTAGGAATATGTTTTGATTGGCCCGCCTGGAAAATGCAATTTCCCTTGTCTCTCGGCTGAGAAATGAATTTCACTTAGCGGACAGCCCAGGGATATATAAATATATATATATATTCGCTGGCTGCAAATGGCAATTAGTGTCAATTAGAGTCTAGAGAAGCAATTGCACTTGCTCCTTTAGCTTTCCCTTATCTTTGCAGAGGGAAAGAGAGAATTTCCAACATGAAAAACAACTCGATTGTGCAATTCTTAATACAAACAAAATCTTATGCAAGGGTTACCCTCTGAAGAAAATATCAAGAAATGTATTTTTAGCTCTAGAGAATTACGTGATTAACGGACTCTTGAGAAGCACAAGATCAAGTGGATATAAACAAAGCAACAATAACAAAAGAATAGGAGAAAATGTTTGGAACTCGTCAGCTGCTTATGAAATCGAAATGTTTGTAATAACGGAAATATTTTTGAAATAATTCCAGCAGAATTTTTGGAAAAGGTGTTTTAAATAAAATATCTGGAATTTATTTG
>JAEIIL010011996.1:0-12030 GCA_018905715.1 Drosophila lini | reverse complement strand
GTAAATGAATTCACAACTGATCATTTAAGCCCAAAAAAGATATTTATTAAATATTAAATTGAATATATATTTTATATGCAGCAAAATATCTTATTAGTTTATCCTGATAATGTCAAACACACTTATTCCTTATAATCAATGGCTATTTTAAATACTACTCTTTCCCTACAGATTAGAGCACTTCCTTCTATAGAGTAACCATGTTCTGACGACCCCTTCAATTAGGCCAGCTTATCTGATGTATCTTTTACATGTCGCTGACTTCATATGATATCAATATTTTTTAATAAAATTCCCCACACTCCCCGCGGTAACAGCACTTGAACAGCAGCCGGATAAAAAATGAATCGTAATAATAAACGTTTAAGGAATCATCATAATCGACTTGTATGTGTGCAACAGTGGCAGAACTTGGTACTCCGAACCACCACCGAAATCGTTATCGAGGCAGAGAACTGCTCTGGGGCACCCTCATATCGTCGGCTGGTTGAACTCAATCAAACGGCTCGGCCTAATAAGCCAGTGGCTTGCATATGCCAGTTTATTAGATACAAATTCTTTGGACTTTTCCTCCTCCATGGAAAATAGATGTCGACCATTTTGCAGCTGGGATATAGTTGCTCTATTTTTGGCTTCGATTTGGGTGCTCGGCAAGGGGTTGCTCTATTAAGGATCGCCATGTGTAGCCATTTTTTGAGATTTTTTTTTTTTTTTGGTTCGCTTTGATTCTGGCACAGGACTAACCCCTATAAAGGACTTGATTCAAGTGCGCAAAAAAAGGAAATAATAAAAAGTATACAAAAAGGGAAGTCGCAACACGAAACTCGCAACACATGAGGAGTCCTCCTCCGGGATCGGGGTTCGTTCGGTTGAAAAACCCCGCAATTAAGTCTGCGTTTATGTAGTTTTAACTTGCCCCTGCAGCTCGCAGGGAAATTGTGTTTTGAAAAATCATCATCATTCCCCTCCTCGCACACACACACACAGTAACTTTGTGTTTATTATGCCTAATTGCTGTTACTCCATCATCGTCATCATCACCATCATTATCCTTGTGCGCTTTTGTCTGCGCTCCTTTTGCAGCTGCCTTCATTTTGCCTTCGTTCTTTGTCCTTTTGGTTTTTTTTTTCTTTATTTAAGCGTCCCACATGGCGCATGCTTGATATTCCATTCGTGGCAAGTTCTTTCGAGGCGTTCCCCGAGCCACTTGCATGCTTAGATATTTGCATTATTTGCCACTTTTTGCGGCAACTGCTCTAAAAATAATTTCAAAGCTCGTTAAGGGTATTTTTTTTTGGCTTTTGCCTTTTTCATGTGGCGAAAATTGTTAGTTTCCGGACGAGGACTAGAAACTCGCTCAACTGTGCACAGTGGGCGACATTATTTTGTATTTAAAGTAAGGTAGAAGGAACCATCGGTGGAAGGGTTACATAAGAGCGTAGCTCAAGGATCTTTCTAGGGGGGCAACACATGTGAACATCGCAAACAGCGGGATTTCAGGTCGTCGAATTCGAAGTGAACTTGTTTCGCAATTGGATAAGTCGGCAAGTATTCAGTTTGAAGGATAAAGGATGGGAAAATTATTCAGCTTTGAATTTGAGCTATAAATATAGGGAATAAGGGTATGATTTATACTCATAATACTTACTCATATTGCTTGCAATAGTTTTTGAATTTAAAGATATATAAAGTTACGAAATAAGTGTTTTATTTCTGATTTTGTTTCTTATTTATTTATTTCTTAATTCACAGAATTTAATAGGAATAACATAGGTTACAGATTCCTGTAAATCCTAAAAAATACAACTACTTTTCTTTTCTAAACCCTAGAAATTTCCACTTGGTTCATGCAAAGTCTGGCCCATGGAAATCATTTAAATAAAGATTACCAACATGCGAGGCCCCTCGTTCAAATGCCCAGACAGAGGTCGATGGAAAGTAAATTATAGTGCACAATAAGCATTTGGAGGGCGGTTCCGTAGACTTGTCGGCAAATTACGTACGTGGCCCGTAAATGGGGAATTTATTTTTAAAACCAAGAAGAACATCGCTTGAGTCTGAGTCCGGGGGTCTAGGTTGGGGGCCGACGATTGCACATTTGAAGGCGAAGCCGTTGAAACAAAATGGCGGAATTGCATGAGTGCGACAGTGTGTGTGTATCTGTATCTGTGTGTCTGGATAATTTGCGTGTGCGCTGATCATTTGACAAGCGACAAAGACAACAACAACAAGGAATCTGCTTCGCGGATAAATCAACCCCGCCATGAGCAATCCGTGGATTCTACGGGTTCCATGGATTCCGTGGCGCGGGAATTATGGGCCGCCGAGGGGTAGCTGTAGCCGTAGCTGCATCATTGCGTCAATATTTGCCCTGGTCATGTAAACACTTTTAATAGGCTGTTTATCAGCTAGTTTGCCGCGATGTATCTGCCAGATACTTGACAGCTGTTGCAATCTACGCTCGAACAGAACGAGCGATTCAGAAATTTCCGCCTTATTTGCCTTTCGGCTTGCGGCATCCGAGATTCCTGCTTCCCTTTCTCTGGCTTACTGAATGTATCTTCCAGATACTTATTTTCGTGTTTGTCCAGCGCAAATAGTTTTTGAAGGGGGAGAAGGGAGCGCCAATTTATTTGCCGTTTGTCAGTTTGCATTTAATTGAAAATTACATTTTTCCCAAAACAAATTTCAGAGCTCTGAAGCTGCCACAAAGATAAGTATTTGTTTTGCTTAATGAGGTTGAAAGTGGGCGGCGATGGACCAGATGTAGAGATTATATATGGATTAGCTTATAAAAAGAAACTCAAGAAGTGCGAGAGAGTTTTTGTGTTTGTTTTAGATGTTATTCTTAAAAGGATGGAGTATGCATAACTTGTATTACTAAGGTATAAGAAAGGGTTTGTCCTGGTATTTTGATGGAGGATTAAACGATATATTAATACACTAGTTGTATAAATGAACATTGGTTTAACCCAATTTAATCGTTGTTTTGATAAGGAATGTGTCAAAATATAATTAAATATTTTCGTCACTGATTGTGGAATTTCTTGGAATTAATACACCTGTTAAAAGTGTTTGCTTTTTAAACATGATAAGGTTTTATTTTATGACTAATCAAGACTTAGTCCCGAATTAAATATAAAATATTAGTTTTTGGTTACGAAAATATTGAAAGTCTCAAACAATTGCTATTTAGATTTAACAAATATTTAAATTTAAAAACTTGAAGTTAAGTATAGGTCAAATAAACATGCTTGTATTTAATGCATAATATTTACATATATTACCCAGAGTCCAACTAAAAATAAGGCTTATAAATGCAGACCCTTGCGGGAATCGAACCCGCCACCGTTGGATTAGAAGTCCAACGCGCTATCCACTGCGCTAAAGAGTCCCATAAACGCGGCTCAAGTTCATACCCATGAAATTGCGCTGCTCGTGTTGCGAATGCGAAATTCGAAAATGAAATATTTCACAAAATTGTGAAATCTCTTTGTTGTTTGCCTCGCGGTATTTTGATTGAGAGACCGAAAGCGGCTATTTAAATATTTCTCATGCATTTGTTTGAATTATTTAAAGAGCTCAGTATCTTCTTGTATCTTCTTGGTTTCTATACAAAATGTATAAATTGTGTCGCCTGTTTTGCTTATTTCTTTTTGGGTTAATCGATAGATCGTTCGATGGAGATTAACCTTTCAAGGAGTTACTTAACCCATCCCTGCAACGCAGACGAAGTATCCATCTGAATCCTGGTTGGGGGCATTCAAGTGCTCAATTTGGTTTCTTTTTTCGCCCCGCTTCAGAGTTTTTCGCTTTCTTATCAACCCGCTGCGATCTTCATGCGCTTTTAGCTAATAAAGGGGTGGAGGTTGGATTTTTTGAATAGGGGTAGCTGTTTTAGCAGTGGCTTTCGGTGGATGGAGGATTTCCTCTCGTGACTCCCGACAATTACTCAACTAGCTCGTTGTAGCCGCTGTTGCTACTTTCAGTTTGTTAACGAATTAATCAAATTGAACCAGAACAGAACTGGCTAGAAGCGGGTAAACCAGACACCCCTTCTTGGCCCTTGGCAGCCCTAAATAGAGTTATCGTGGAAATGGTGAAAATTTACCCATTTGCAGTCCTGGTGATTTTTTATCTCTGCCCTTTCGTTTTCATCCATTGAAAGTGTCCCCTTTGGTTGTGGGGGCGTTTTCTCACTTGTTCGGCATTGTCCTTCTACGTGATTTATCTACGCCTTCCGACGGTTTTATTTCGCTCTGAAAGGGACTATTACAACGACATACGTAAGTACGGTGTCCTGCGGGGGAGGCGAATTATGCAAAGTATTTCTGGTCGCCGCTGCTAGTTGCACTCGAAGCGGATATTAAATTTTATTGCTCATGTTGCCATGGCTTCGTCCTGGCCAGAGGTGGAGTCGGAACGGTTAGCCCATTGAGCACTGAAGTGACTGCCCGGTCAATTAGCCTGAAATAATCGGAGTGCGGAATGTGTGTGCATTTTTTCTTGGTGAAAAGTTAGAGGGGAATTGTGGAGATTTTAATAAATAGAGAAAAATAAAATGGGGAGTTAAAGTAGTATACTTAAATATAGAATTTATTTTATATACAATTTATATTCTTGAAATGTCCAGGTGCTCATAATAAGTCAAAGTTATAAAATCAAAGTCCCTTTAAAATAACTTAAAAAGTATTATTCGTTCTAGTTTCTCCTATAAATTATTCCATAAAATTCCTCCACCTTTACTCGCAATCTTCGAAACCCACTGAAGTCATCTATGCAGATCCTGTTCCTTCCTAGGCAAACTCCTCTTAAGAACCGACATCCTGTCGCCTACTCGCATTACAAGCAAGCTGGCACGAGCCAAATTATAATGCCAAAATCGTCGTGATTATCGTCAGCGTTGATGGCAGAAAAGCGCACATAACCAGCAATTAATGAGCAGTTGTTCTTGAAAGGACAATGGCAGGACCTGAGAGACTTCGACTGACAGCCGCCGGAATAAAAGGAATTCAAAACATATGCATTTGATTTCGTACGTTTTCGCTTTCGCTTGCGGAATATAATTAACCGGAAACGCGGCACACGCGCCAGAACGAAAAACAGGACTCAAACAGGATGATCGGCACACCGACGCAGGATCGGTATATCGCTGGATCCACGCAGGATCGCGTGTCAACAACCGTAGAAAGAAAAAGCACTTCCGCCGAAAGCGAAATCAAATGTCAGGCCAGAACAAGAAATAAAAAAAAAACGAACAACGCCCGGCAGGAGCAACCGGTTTTTGGGACGGATAATCAAGGCTAGAGAGGATCTTACACTAAGAGAAATTAATCTAGAAATTAGTTTTACCTTATTTAATGGTCTTGTGGCAATTATTAATGTTTCAAATTATTTATAATTATATATTATCACATGTCCTTAATTCCTTCTTTTTTTTATTATCATAATAAAGTATTAAACATTTTCTCAGCGTGTAATAATGACAATCAAAGCACTGGCAAACAAGTCGCTCGATTATCCTTTTCTGCCCACTTCAAGGAGCAAGATTCTCCGCCGGCAGCTGCCGCCCGAGGGAAATAGGGAGTGAATGGAATCTCGATCTTGGTGGCTGGAACAATTGTTCGATTGCGCACATTGCTTCCTGTCGTCCTGCGAGCCACCGGAAGGATCAGCGCCGCCGTCTTCGAGGGTTGCCTTGCTTCTTGCCCCAGGACCTCGGTCTCCTTATACTCCGACAACATCTCAGCCATCCTAGTTCACTTTTTGGAGGCGTGTTTGCTGCTGTATGTGTCGCATATGTAGCAATTAACATGCTTCGTCTCCTGTCGCAGGACATGTGCAAATACTACCCGCATGTCCTTGAGCGCGTGCCTTGCGTATCCTTCAGGGGGCGTAGCGCCTGCTGCAATTCGCTCCTCGAGCCTGTGCGTCATCCGATCCTCGGTATCCTTTGTGATTCAGCAGCCGCCCAGATTGAGGGAGGTGTGGTTTGTGATGGCAAGGAATTATTATTAGGTGCAGCTGCCTTTGATGAACTTCTTATGAGTACAGAGATTGAACACCTTGGCAGGATCTTCAAATAAATTGAGTCTTTCTGGGTGTAACACAAAGAAAACCTCTTAAAATATCCTTTAATTATGTGACGATAGAGGGATTAAATTAATGGGGAAGCTCCTTTTTAAAAACATTTTTCTAATCGTGTGTTTAGCGTGTGTTGTTTTTATTAATTATTTGAATATTTTTTTAAAAATATGTATTTATAGTAGAATAAATAATCGGAAATCTAAACGATTTTAAATTTAAGTTAAGAGATATTTAAGATATATTAAAAAAAGTCTACAAATTTGTTATACCTTTTACAAACTGGTTCATTTTAATGTTAATAAAGTTAGGGCTTTGTTAACCTAACAAAAAACAAACACAAAACTGTTTTCGATTTGAAATCAAAGCATATTTGGAATAGTTATGATTTTTTCCCTGATCCAATTGCAAACTGGAAGGATATTCAAATAGTATTCCTTTCTTGTCATTACTATTTTATAATCCCCTCAACACTTAAGGAGAAACAACCTCTAATCCGCTTTTACTCACAATCTGTCATAACCATTTAGTTGCCCCTTCCCCTTTTTTCCTAAGCTAATTACCTTGTTACACATTTATCCCCTTTTTTAACGCCGCTTGCCCTTTTCTCCCTAAGAACGGCAAGAGCCCTAATACAATATTTTACTATCATGTCGCAGGAAGAGAATTATTTCTCCCACGAGCGAGTACAAATCATAATGGCAAATAAAACACTTTCCGGCTGATTAGCATAAGGATATGAAAAATGTTTCACTGGAAAAACTGCCGTGTGCCGCCGCTTCGCTTCCTGTCATAAAAAAGCAACAACGACAACTATTTGTGACACTTCCCCCATATTTCATGCGGCGGCAGGTCGCAGGTTCAAGGGTTGAAAACGAATATAAATACAAAAGTTAAACGCGTGTCAACGTTTTGGGCGGGAAATTATTAACATGCTCGTTGGGCCACACCTCACTATATAGACCATATATAGTCTCCCCCGGCTAACCTGCGGTTAAGCGTATTATGGCAACATTGTGACATCTTGCAACCCAAACTGGACGCGACACGTGACCCTGGGAAATACAATTATAATTGCAACAAATTGAACGCCGGCGGTGGCACGCGTCCTCGTATTAGCTCATCTTCCGGTGGCTCGGAAAACAGATTGTTCTCGCTGGTGCTTCTGTGGGTGAGGCAATACCATAACTGTTTTTTTCTCGTCTCGAATTTCCTATTAGCCCGTGTGCTTGTCCCTCTTCATTGGCTGTTTGCTCGACTTCCTCTTGGGTTGATTTATTGGCTTTTACTTATTTCCGGTCATGTCCGAGGCTTCCGATGTCCTTGGGACTATTTGAGGGCGATTTCGCTTGAGCACTTATTATTGGCTTTCCTGTGAGATGCGTTTTTTTTTGGGGGAATGATTAAGGATAAAATGGGGATAAGTGGGTATTAAATTTAAGTATCCATAAAGTATTTATTTATCTTCCACCTGTATTTATTTTATAATAACAATTGTTTTAAACTTCACCTGGCACCCGCCTCTCTGATAACATCAATAGTTGTTTTCCAACAAAAATCTATTTTCCTTCATCCCCCCCTCATGGTGGTCTCCTAGATTATTTTTGCATACACAAATTTTGCATTTTGCATAATCGCAGAATTTTCATCAAAAATCAAACCGCAGCTGCCCGATGCTCGATGATTATTTAATGTTTCGTTTCAGGTCAGCCGCAGAAATTAACCACAATTTGGAAATTATGCTTATCAGAGATCATTGATCAACATTGAATAAGGATTTCACCAGCGGCCAGCTGAAAAATCAAAACAATGAAATGATTTAGACAGGAGTGGAAACGCTCAAAGGATTTGAGCAGTAATTTGTGCTAATTTGGGTTTAGATACGAAAAGAGATAGATCCCTGGCCGCACAAAAAGGATTTATGTTTGCCGCTGGCTAATAACCCATCAAAATCTATATATATCTATAGTGGAAACATGTCAAAATACTGTCAATACATTTCCCGAATCTCCTCGCTGCACTTGTGCCTACAATTGTTCTCTGGAGAGGGAACAGGGTACCTCTGTATTTCCCAGCTTTGAAAAGGACCGACAATGCCTTCGGCCTACCTAGACCCGAATCCATATTCCCTAATCTCTGAGTGTGGGTGCAGCCTTTGTGTAGGATCGGAAGGAACGCGGGGTTTCGCGGTAGAGATGGGTTTCTGGCCGGGATTATACCTGTAATTTGGACTGCTTAGTTGCTTAATTGTGCTTAAATGTATGCATAGCTTATAAAATATTTGCCTTAAATATTTTGGTTAAATCATGAAAGGGTACAAAACACTCTCGGCTATACTGGAATATATCCTGAGGAAAGAATGCGAATAGCAGGAAATGTGTGAGCTGGGAATCCTTGCAATATGCAGCCTGAGTGGTAAATAGGCTTTATTTTATGGAGAGTTTTGTGTTTGTTAAGGGAATTTTGAAAAATATATGCTAAGAGATCTCCTTTTGTTTCTTGGACTTTATTTTACTCCAGTATCTTTCTATAAATATTTAGGCATAAATAAAATACAGACATCATGTACAGATGTCCTAGGAACTATTTTTTTGATTATTGTTTCCAAACAATTATAGTCTTAGCCGTGGAAATTGTTCAAAATAAGGGCTACAGCTTGCTGAAAATTCTACTTATCAAAAGATTTATCATTAATAGATGTACCCCAGATGAAACCCCATGAAACCCATCGTTTCCAATCCACTTAACAGGGTCCCAAACAAAAACCCAAAATCCGCAATGAATGCTTCTTCACAGTCAATTTCGCTAATAAATGTGTTTTGCCAATGCTGGCGAAAAATAATTCCGCCACCCCCCCTTATGATATTTAATTTCCCTCGACTAAGCCGCAATTTCCGGTGACACCCACCGCAAAGCAGAAGCTGAAGCAGAAGCAGAATCAGAAGGCAACGCCCCCAACAGACATCAAATCATTCGAATTCGAAGCTGTCAAAATGCAGGCGACAAAAAGAAATTATGACAGCAGGGAGGAGTACAAAAAAAGGGGGTGTACGTGGAGTGTGTATGAATACTAGGGGAGTATGTGACAAAATGCCAGCATACGCATCGAAAGCCAATTAGGAAAAATAAATCACGCTTCGCATGCGAAAGGACTAGAAAAGAAAGCAAGTACAGGGAGAAAAATGTTCCTAATGGGGATTACAAATTTTGTTATAATTTCAATCAATATTTTCGAGTGTAACTAAGAGAGATTTTCTTATAAAAATACCTAACTCGGCGTTAATTATATTTGTTTTACATCCCTTGTTTAGTTTTCTCAATAGTAAAAAGTATTCATAACCTATTTATATGAATACTAAATTAAATAAACTGTAAAGTTTTTCAAAATCATTTAAAAACAAAATATAGTATAAATAGCTTCTGTAATAATTATAAATATTTTACCAAATCACTAAGAAAACCTACCCAGTTAGTTTTGTTTTTCTCCGTGCAAACACTTCAAGGGACTACCCACAAACAAAGACACCCACCGCACACAGATACACACGCACACGTACACTCATAAGTACAGTAGTCATACCCCAACCCCCCTCTGGAAAAAAAGGAAGCACCCGAGGAAGCCAAGCAAGTGCCAAAAGCTGATTTCACTGTAATTACAATTCACACTCCTTTCGGGGATGGGTTGGTGTGTTAGGGGGGGTGTAATCCCGGCAAGAAGAAATAAAAACATCCTGTAAATGTGTTCTTTTTGTTTGGCAGCACTTAAGCGATGGCCTCCCTTCCCCCACAGCCACCCCCTCAGTCGCTCACCAGACTTGGTTTCCTTTTTTTTTTCTAGAGACTGCTGCTGAGGTTGCTGATGATGATGAGTTGGCAGCAGAATCAGAACCCGCAAAACAGACACACCCACCGGGAAAAAGGGGGAGGAAAATCTCTATATATTTGCACTAAAAAAAAAACTAGACAAGTTCTATAATATAAATAAAAATTAATCTTAAAAAAAGGTACCAAGGTACAAAAACATTAAATAACCCATTTCGGTAATACAATTTTAAACATTCTTATTTTTTAAGAGCTTCGAATTTCTTGCTTAATTAAAAATAAAATCATAATTTTCTCACCCAAAATTATATTTTAAATGATTTAATTCCACTGAAATTTCCCGTAATATTTTCGTCGAGTGCCTGGTGAATTTTCCACCTAACGTGTGGGCGTTGAACGCGTGTCAGGCCTACTACCACTGAATAAACAAAGACAGCCTTGGGTTGGTTGCGGCTCACCAGAGCCCTGGGGATGCTGGGGTGGCTGGGTGGCAGGCGGGCAATAGAAATGTCACAAACAAACCGATTAAACAAGTACTTGCCAAACAAACACCCACAAAAAACCACCGGCACCGCCCAGGCCCAGAATCAAAGCTGCGATTCCGAAGCGAAGCCCTAAAAACCGAATCAAACAATAACCGAAAAGTTTCCAAGGGTGACGACGGATAAAGCATCCCCTCCAGAAGCAACCCTTTTGGGAGTATGAAATAGTCGAAATGTACTTCCGATTAGGACGATGGTGACATCGTTTTGTGGGTCACGCGACTTGGTACCGAGATTTGCTCTCGATTCAGTTCTCATCATCTTTTTTTTTGGCACTGGCAATCTGCTAAATATGTTAATGCCTGCTTTAAGCCTATTAGTGTCAATTAGAAAATTATTGCTAAAAGGATTCACTCCCCTTAAAGTTTAAAGTCTAGGTTGGGGTAAATGTCAACTGCATGTTTTTGCTGTTTAAATTTCCAAGATGCGATTTGTCGGCCAACTGGTTATCCTGCAGGATGATGGTCAATTCGTTTGCTCTAAATGGTGGGAACAAAAGTTTATTAGGTGGCGGTGAGAAATAAATTAGAGCTGTCATCAGCAGAGTATGAGTTAGACACAAAGCAGAAACTAGGGGGAAATTTACAATGAATTTTCCATTAGGGAATTCTTCATAAATAATTATGTAATTTAAATAATTTTATAAATTTAACACTGATAAGTTTTTCTGCAAACTTCTCTGAACTCCCCTTACAAAACAATTAAACAATTGCCCACTCCAGCCATCGTCTCACCTGAGAAAAAAAAGAAAGAAGAACCTTAAACCAGACAGGACACAACTCACATGCATTACCAGGCCGGTCTAATTTGTGGGTGTTATGGGGAATTAACCTCTTAATGAACTAATTTACTCAAGATTAAGGTGGCAAACAAAGGAGGCGGCCTCAGCTAATTGTAAAAAAACAGAGCGAGACGGTCAGATCGAAGCGTTGAGAGAAGGACGAAGGAACCCAGTTTCGGGTAGGTAAAGATCCTGGATCTCAGATAGGAGAACCTAGCAAATTGCCAGGCGGTTAATCTATTTAAACGCGCCAAATACGCGCGACACAATGGTAAATCGCCGAAAGCAGGGGAATGTATACGGTCGAGTGCACAGATTTAGGGATAGAGCGGATCAAAGGACTCGCCATCGGGCCAAAAAGGAAATCCGTCTATGGCCGGCAGAAGGACAAAGGCCGAAACTCGTCTAATTGCGCGCCTATATAGGAAGCGAAGAATCCAGAGTTCCAGAACGCACAACAGAAGACTCCGGACAGGAGAATGAAGAATCCTGTATGCGACGGAACCTGCCAATTGTTTGGGAACATCCCTTAATCTGTGTCGGTAATCGGTAATCGGCGAAAATCGCAGGACTCGACGCACAAAGCAGATGAGCGGCCGAGATCCTTTTGAACTTTTGCTTGGGCGCAAAAGAAGGTTAGCAAAATATTATTATAAACCTACGGAACCGTAACCCACATAAACAAAGTTTATGCACACAGAAAAAAAATTGTAATTCGTTCTGTGTGAACTGTGTGAAATAAAATATATATTTCAATTTATAAGGTTTTTATTTAGGAAAAAATTAATAATTATATACAAC
>JAEIIL010011985.1:0-22705 GCA_018905715.1 Drosophila lini | reverse complement strand
TAAGAGCATTTAAATCGTATTACTCTTTATCTTTACTTTTGTTTCTTTTTATTAAGTGTTATTTTTTTTATTTATTTTTTTTTTCTTTGTTGTGGCGGTAATTTTTTCCGACTTTTCGCACATTTCTCGTTTTATTTTTGTGGGTCATGAGCGTGTGTGTGATGGTGTATGTGTGTGTCAATTGAGTGATTGTTGTTGCTGGTATATTGCTTTTGTTGCTGCTGCTCAGCTGATAAGCCGTTTATTGCTGCCTGCTATGGCACTTTGATAAGAGTAGACTTACCGAGGGACAAGCGGACAAACGGACAGACGGACAAGCGGACAGACGGACAAGTGGACAAACGGACACACGCTTCCCGTGGGTCACGTTTTCCGTACAGAGGTAAATCCGATTAGAATTATGCATTTCGTAACTCATTAGCCGACTCAGTTTGCGATTTGTCGCAGTAACGAAGCAGAAACGGCACTAAGGCAAAGCCTTTTTAATTAGCCCATGAAAGATTTCCCATTTTAATTGGACTTAATGCATGCCGGGGAAATCCCACGAAAAGTTTCTTACTCAAAATGTTGCAGCTTGGATTTTAATTAATTTTACACGACACATCTTCGGTGTGTGTGTGTGTTGAGGCCTTGGGAATGCATTTTGACACATTGTTTGACAAATTGCCAGACGCTGGGGACCCACAGATACACTCGCTGCCAGGAACAAAGGACGACACGCGCTGTGGCAACTCAGGAGGGACACAGTGACAGAGAGAGAGACAGGAAGTTGGCGCAGGAGTTGCAGGTAAGAGAATCATCAAAGCTAAACTTGAAGGCAACTTGTGTCGTTGGCGCACAAGTTTAATGCCAAAAGGCAACGCAAAGCTGCCTGGGAAGCGGCCCACAAAATCGAGGGCTACAGGGACGGCCAGCCAAAGGGGTTAAGGAATATTTTGTAAATATAATAATATTCTATAATAAAGATCTAAAAAAAAATGAACAAATTTTGGCACGGATTATTATTATGCATAAGTCAAAGAAATTATATTGAATGCTGTATTTGTTAATTGTTTTGGAAACAATATTTATTTATTTTGAAATGATTTTTTTACCTTGGATAGAATTTTCTATAAATTTTTAAGTAACTCATGATACAGATTTCCTCATACAATCAGACCCCCTTTCGCCAGACCCTGTTGCCCACACACAGGTGCAGTGATAGTAACAATGTTGCACAAACTGCTCTTTCTGCCAACGCTCAAAATGGCGCCCGCAACAGGGCGTATGAGCAACGTCTGAGCCAAGCACAAATGGCAACAATGGCGACTCTAGCAACGACGACAACAAAAAGAACAACAATTATCATCTGGCCGAAGCATCCAATACGCTCTAGGGGAAGCTAAAACGCTGACAAACCCAGCGCACACCCCTTTTTAGACACCGCCCCCAGTCCGGGTTAAAACCCACTCCCCCCCCCCCTGTCGTTCGATGTCCCATGACAAAGTCAGTTATGGCCAATAAAAAGCAATGCGAATCGGGGCCAACGATTGGGATGCTGCGATGGCGGCCTCCGGTTTTTGGGATGGTAAAAGCGAGGATACAGTTCCAAATACATTTTTTAAAAGATTATAACAAATAAATTCAAATTATTTACTAACTAAAAATGTCAATAACATAATAATAATCATAAAATTCTTTCAAATTGTCATAATATAAGCAATATATAAAACATATATAAATAAAAAATTCAAATTTATGAAAAAACTATAGAACAAAACTCTAGATTTATCACATCATTTTGAATTTTGAATTTTTAAAATTTATTTTGTCTGTGTACCCCTACAACCTTGACCAGTGGCCGACAGATGGCGCTCTAGTCCACAGCCGGCTTTTGCCCTATAGATGATAGCGTGAAATTGCACGAAATTGGCCCAAAATGTGGGACTAGACAGGAGCGGTGAGGCAAATCTGCCGGAGGAATGAGAGCCTAATGAAAGGAGTGTGTTTTGCGGGCAGTGGGAATTAGTGCGTCCAAAAAGGAGGTAATGCATACAAAAACAGTTGAAAAACGAGATCAGAGGTTGGATTTTTATGCATAATTCTTAGTCGTACTGTGATAAGGAAGCATCTATTATTTAAGTAATTTATCAATCAAAGAAAATTTGACAAATTGGCTATAAAGGTACATATGCAGATATGATCAAGGTCCCTGTCATAACCCGCAATTCGATTTAAAATGGTTAAAGCCAACCCAGAATGCAGTTGATGCAGTGAAACTTGATCCCTGAGCGCCGCCGAAATTGACTTCCAAAAATTCCAAAATTGCGTGTGTCCCGAAAAATTACTAGAAATTCAACCGCAATTTTGACAGGGACCCCACACACACTTCCTCATACACGAGAACTGACCGAAAAAATGTGCCGTGTGTTGCGACGAAATGAAAATTATTTTAAATTATAGTCGCGCGCCACCCAATAGCCACCGAGAACCACCACAACCACATGTTAGCCCAAAAATGCCAGCGACAGGTTTCCCAAATTCATTTGGGTTCAACTGAAAATACATTTTGGACATTTTGTAGATACAAGTGGATCTAATGTATTTTTTTCTTTGTAGGGTGTTAATTTTAGAAGTGAAAATTCTTTAAAAAATTGGGAAATGAACAGCATAAATAATTATTTAATTTTTCAATCATATTTTGTAGAAAAATACATACAAAAATAATAATTAAAATCGCATTTGAAACGATTTATTTTGTTAAATTAAGCCATAATAACAATTAAATATTAAAAAACCTCATAGATCAAAAAATAAAATAGAGAAAGTATACTTAATAAATGCTATATTTTTTATTAATAAAAATGTAAAATTACACTCACCAACACAAAGGGCATATTTCATAAGCAATCCATATAAGCATGGTTTAGACACGTACTTTAAACACTTTATGTACATTTATTGTTTTAAAAACTGTTACCTTAAAACACGTTAACAACAAGAAAATAGTTTGTTTGCTTTTTCTTTTGTTTTGAGAGAGAATACTTGTGTTGCACACACACATACAAATATATTTGTCGCGCAAACACACACATACATAATTGTGCCTGCTGCAGCCGCCCGTTGTCCACAGGAGTCTCAGTTTTTTTTGTTGCAGTTTTAGTGGCTTTAACTCGATTTCCATTTGCTTTAAAAATGTGTTCTTTCGTTTATCACGTACATACATAGTTATTCATTAAATTTACTTTGGGCACTTGCAAAATGTATTACTTTTTCTATTTCCATATTCCGCTGTCCAATTGGAAGCAGAAGCAGCTCAGCGTTCACTTTTCACTCAAATTCTTAAAAAATTCGCTTGTTTGCTTGTTTTTTCGAGTGTTTCCGAATAAAACGCAGCTAGTTGAACTGATTTAATCGTTTAGTACGTATTTTTAACCATTTTTATGTAAAGAAAACCGATTTTTGCAGCAATACGCCACATTTTTTCACTTTGGTTCGTTCGTTTTTTCTTTTTCCTTTTCTTCTCTTTCGCTTTGTTCAGTTCACCACTGGAACTAGTTCCGCGAACGCGATCGTGCTAAGCGAATGCTGGGGGAGGGGCGAATAAGGAGAACAGAGAGAAACAAGAAGAAGAAGAACGAGCTTGCCAAATTGTGAAGTTGCTGCGAAAAAACGCTATTTAGTCTGAGAAAACGATTAAAAATACACAGCACACGACTTAATAACTAAAACTAAGTGCATTCTATGCGAAAAACATGTACATAATTAAGCTTTAAACACTCGAATTTTTAAATAATTTGAATGAAAAGTGAACGCGGAGCTGCTTCTGCGTCCAACTGTACAGCGGACCTTGCTTACATGTCATGTAGGCAAGAAAAAAAACTAATTATTGAGCAAGTGCCGACGTTAACTTAAGAAGTAACTAAGTGATAAACAAAAGAAGACATTTGTAAAGCAGTTGGCAAATGAAAATCGAAGTAAAGCCGCTAAAATTGTAATAAAAACAAGTGAGACTCCCGCGGACAACGGGAGGCAGCCGTAGTCGCAACTATGTTTGTATGTGTGTGTTGGGGCACCATATATATTTGTATGTGTGTGCTATGCAAGTAATCTCTCTCAAAAGAAAAGAAAATTCAAACAAACTGTTTTACTGCAGTTTAAATGTTTAAAATTAACACTTTACACAATGTAAATAATGTTGCGTGTATAAACAAAGCGAATAGAAAAGTGCAGTGTTTTGAAATACACCTCTTGTGTTCGTGTGCGTAATTTTTCAGTTCTTTCTATTCCTTTCCTTTTCTGCTTTTCAACACAGATGTGAATAAATCATATTTTTTGTTGTTTTTTTTTTCAGTGTTTAAAAAATAAAATATACATTTGCAACGCAAATGTGAATATGTTATACATATATTATTATTTTTTTTTTTTTTAAGTTTTTAATTAATAAAATATTATTTTCAACGCAGTTGTTTATATCATAGTTTTTTTTTGTTTTTTTTTTAAGTGTTTAAAAAGTAAACCATTTCTAATTCTGTGATTTAAAAAAAGGGAAAGGAAGGAGAGAGACTAAATCTCGCGAGTGGATGTGTATCATAATTTTAATATCCGATTAAACAAGAAAAGGAAAAAGTTGAAAAAGAGACGAAAATAACAAAATCGGTAAGTGAAAAATTAATTTATTTTTTATATTTAATGCATTGGGTTAAATTTTACTTAAAATATAATTTGGGAGAAATCTATAATTGAAAAATACAAATTTTTAACAAATAGGCTTAAAATAAATTCATTTGACTCTCTGATTTGTCCCTTAATTTACCCACTTGTAAATTTTTTCTGGAGCACTTGCAATGACATTTCACCTACCATGAGGCACACCCATTCTCGCACCCCCACACCCACTCACACACACATTCAGAACAGAAAAGAGGTAGAGAGACAGAGACAGATGAGGAACGTTCGCATTGGACACCGTTTGCAGTGCTGCAACTTTAATTGCTTTGGTGGTTTGTGCCAAATTAGATTCTGCGGTTTTGTCGCGTCGCCATTCCGGTAATCGAGGGTGTACTGTTCGGAGCGAGGGGGGCATAGGGGGTGTGTCTGGTGGGTGGTGTCTTGGCCAACGCCTTTTCCCCAAACTCAATCGAAGCGAAGCTAAAAGCTGCACATGGCATCTGACGCTGACGCTGACGCCCATCAATTAAACTTGTCAATGAGAATGCGAAGCAACAATGGGGAAAACGGCAGAAACACAGCGACAAGAACTCGGGGAATAAGAATTAATGGTAAGGGGATTGTGGCCAAAAGGATGGGGGTAGGATATCGAGAGCAGATCCATTTGCATGCAGATCCACTAAAAGTTAACTACATTTCAACCCCGTTCCTTTGGCACTTGAATTGGTGTTTCGCTTAAGACAAGCATACGTGTAATTAGATTTTAATTTTTTCTTTGGGGTAGCATTAAATCAGGGAACTGGCTTTAAATTCTCCTCTTTAAATATTTTATATTTTTAGTAGCATTCTTGTCTCCTTGTCCTGACCCAGCTTACATATTAAGACTTGCCCACGGCATCTAGGACTCTGCTCAATGCAATCAACAAGGTCCCAAGGATAAGTCGCCTCAATATACTTCGTGTAAATGTTGTCCTTATTTTTGTTGTATTTTGAATATTTGTAAACAAAAAAATATATACATTTATATAGAGAGAAGATAATGCGGGCAAAAAACTCAGCTCGTTGTGGCTTTTGAACCGAATTTCCATTCCTCAAGAGCCGCGGGCCAATGACATGACTCCCTCTCTCTTGGTCTTGGTTTTTATCCTGTTGGTTTGGTCCTGTCGTTATGGACGCTGTCCTATCCTACTATCCCAACAATTGTACGCACCGAGAAATTGATTTATTTTTGTTTACGCCAAAACAGCAAAAAGTTTACCACAATTTCTACATCTTCTTTCCCTTAACCTCTCTCCATCTCTCTGTAAATTTTGCCTTTGGCCAAGTTTTGTGTTGGCTATTCCTGTGTTCTTACTGCACGCTAAATAATAACTTGTTTAAGGTGTTTTTAAAAATATAAAATACTTGCAGAATTTATATAGATATTTTAACATTTTAAATAGTATAAATATTTTCTCATTTAAAATTAAAATAGGGAAAAAGGAACTTTTTCTTCGCAAGGTCTCATGCTTAATGCAGTTAAAATCCAATATGTATTTAGCATTTCCATGATCCCAATACTAAGTTTCTTATTCTAATATTTAATTGGTAAATATTTCTCTCTGTGCAACACTTCGTTATCCGCTTCTTGTGGACTGTCGGGCTAATCCTAATGCTCTCTAATTACATTGGCCAGCACAGTCAAGGCCAAGTTTTCTCCCCTGTCTATTTGAGTTTGCCATGTCCGCTGTCTACTTGCCAGCCCGCTTATCATTTTTTTTTTTAGCCCTGGCTTATAGACACTCCTAATTATTGGCCCTCTGGTCTGGCTAAAAAGCCAAGTTTTCGGCCAATGAACTGGGACGCCGTCGCCGTCGCCGCCGTGGTCTCGTCCGCGTCTCAGCTATAAGGGTGTTTATGAGGGTGCGACGACACCTGGCGACATCAATTAGGGGGTCTGCAGGTAAGAGATTTTCTGGGAGACCCACAAATGTCAAGACGGCTGCACTTTGCTTGGGATATTTGCAAATTTCCATTTATTATGTTGCAGTTATATGAAAATGTGTAGCTTAATATATATTAAACTTAATTTAGAATTTAATTTAGGATTCAAAACTTTTAAGATTTTAAGAATTATTTTGTGTACTTTACAGCAAATATTTAAAGAAAAATCCACAATAAATTCAAATAATAAACTGAAATAAACTGAAATAATTACCAAAATAATAACACGATTTTTTGTAAGTTCCAATAGTTTTCTAATAAAGTTCTTTAGTTTAAACTTTACATATATTTAAGTTCCAATTATAGTGTAACTATGATATATATTTTAAGAACGTAATCTCACTACTTATTATGCCTTAGACCCTGTGATTTACATGCCTAACAAGCATTTATATTTATTTCTCCATATAAAGAACAATTTTTCTCCGTTTCTGCTTCGTGTAAATTTATGAAGGGCACTTGAAATGGCCTACGAGCTGGGCTCATGACCACCATTCTGCTCCTTTTTTGCACCTTGGGGCTAAAGCCACACACACACACACACACACAGTAAACAGTGGTGGCGAAGGGGGGTGGTGTGGAAAAAAGTCAGGGAGGCAAGCAAAATGGGGAGCAATAAAAATAATTGCAAATTTCGAAATTTAAGTGTAGGCGTGAGGCACGTTTAAAGTGGCCCCCCAACTCCCCTTTGTCTCTTACCACTCCGGGGAAATTTCCCCCACACCCTCCCCTTTGTCATGCGGCTGCACAAACAATGGCCAAAAAATAAAAGAACAGAAAAAAAAAACTGAAAGCCAAATGCTCAACGCAGTGTAAAATCTGCGAATCGCGGTTTTCTTTTTTCACTTTTCCCGCGCTGTCTGCGTGTGTATGTGTGTTTGTGTTTTACAATCTGTTTCGCAACTCACGTAAAATATAAGGTAATTTGTGGAAATTTGATGTTTATCGTAAATTGTTTTTTATTTGCACAATGTCACCATTTTGCGGTTTGCCAGCAGGGCGCACTCACACACAAACACCACAAAACCGAGTTCAGAGTTGCCAGGCAGACAAGGAAAATAATAAAAAAAAAAAAAAAAAGAAATTAAATAATAAAAATGTTAGTGAAGAGTTGGATCGTTTCAAATAGACAACACACTTTCATTAAGAAGCCATAAAATACTTTGTTTTATAATTTAATCATATTCAAAATGTATTTTATCATAAGATAAAGACTACATATACATGTATTACTACATTTTTAAATTAAGGTCGAGGAGAAGTTTACCAAAATAAAAAAAAATTATATAAAAATTTGCTATAGTTTTGCAATAAAAATATATGAAAAAATTTAATTATTTCCCAAAAAATCCGAATATATGTGTACGATATTTCGTCTTGAAAACCTTATGTTTTCGACCGGATATAAAATTGATAGCCCCACACCGAAAGAGTATTCCATGAGCAAACTGACATTTTTTCCCACCTTAATTGTGCCCCGAAAAAAGTACAACAAAAGCGTGAAAAGATGGTAAAAACAATTGCAAACATTTTTCAATTTACCTGCATGGCGGACACGATGCTTCTCCACCGCCTTCTCCTCCTCCTCGCACGTCTCCCGCTGTTCCCTTGACTCGCTTTTCCGCCTCGCGTTTCTATTGTATTTTTCGGGACTTCGGACAGCGGTGCTTGGTATAGTTGCATTTTGCCGCTGGCACAGTATAGGACCACCATCAATATGAGGACAGACATGGGAATAGAGGCCATGGGGTAGAACTCCCTTACCAGGTAATCTTGAAGCATTTTGACCAAAATAGAATGAATATGAAACGAGAACAAAAACACACAAATTTGGGCCAGGAAACGAGATGCCTACCAGCCGAGTCTAATGTTTGTAGAGCAAGTGACTGAAAAACAATCGGTTTTGGTTTAATTCTCATTTTATTTACTTTATAATTATCGTATATATGTTCTGCTTTTACATTGTATAATATCGTATATCAATTACGTTCTAGGTTTACAGTTAAAATTAGTTTAATGTTTGGTTTCGCCATAAAAATGTTTCAGTAAAATGTTACAAGCGCCTGGCGCGAACATTTTTGCTTTTCAGTTTTTTTTTCCTTTTTACTTTTTCATTTAAAGAACCGTTTCAAATAGTTTACATTAAGTTGAAGAGGAAATTATTAAAAAGTGGACAGTGAAACATAGTTGAAGACTTAGGCTTAAGTTTATAGACTATTTTGATCTCATTTGGTTTTGGATTACGAATAATTTTTTGCTTAGAACTAACAAGATCTTGGAAAATTGTGTACCGTGGTCTGGGTGAGTTTAAATATTAGTTAAATTGTTTAAAAAAAAAAACAGATTTTTTGTATAGTACAAATTCTAAAAAAATGAATTTAAATTTTAAGGATTTTAAGTAACAATTTAATGGCAAATCTATGTTGCCCAGACCAACACAAAGAGTCTCCAAAATCTTTCCATTTTACTTATTCATAATAATAATCTCTATAAGTATTTGTGATCATATTTTAAACACACATTTTATTTGGAATGAAATATCTGTTTTCTTTGGTTTACTCTGTGTTTATGTATTTACAGTTCACTTAAAGTTTAAATCGCCATTTAAATGGCTTCTATTGCTATTGGGAGAGCTAAAAATATGCGCAACATTCATTTAAAATTGAAGTTAATTTATTTAACTAAATTTGTATGCATAATTTGTTGCGCAAACACCCCCCAAAAAATACTGACTTTTCACGCCGTCCATTCTGTTTGCCAAAACATCACATAAAATAAATGCTTCAATTATGTGAATTTATTACTTGAATATTTCATAACGCAGCCGAGCAACAATAGCTATTGGATTAAAGATTAAAGATATTTCTCGATTCGATTCGGTCCTTTAGTTGATTTTATTTTGTTTTCTCCGCCACTATATCACTGATTGCTAAAGGGCTGTCCGTTGTCAAGAGTTTGGTTTTAAAATGGAAAATATGGGAAAATATTTGTTTATATACAACTAAATGATTTTACAACCCATTTTTGATGGTTACATGCTAAAAGCGATATAGAATTTTATAGAATTTTATTTAGTGAAGCAAAGAAGTAAAAGCAAATTCAATGTTTATTAGATTTTCACCTCAGACTAAAGACAGAAGGAAGTTTTTGAAAAGTTGAATAGAAATGATTTTGGTAATCACTTTTTTTGAATAAATGGAAAAGTAATTAAAGTTCTTTATTCGCTATTTAGTTTACAGAAATCATTTTTAAACTCGTTCGTATCCCGCAGCTTAAAATTTAAATTGAATTCCATTTTGTGTGTTTGTGTTGATTATTTCTTTCTTTTGCAGCTATTATGATTTTATTTCAAAGATTTTTCTCCTGTTTTTTTTTGTTATGCTAAAAGATAGTTTTGCTATTTTAATTTTCATATTTTGCGGTTGCCTTTTTGTCTATTTATATGTACTGTATATATATATCTATATCTGTCTATGTGTAAATGCAACTCACTTGGACTTTTGACGACTGGCAGCGTTCAGTTTTAAAGTTATTTTGGTTGCAACAATTTAATAACTCTAGTGTTTTTTTTTTCAAGGGGGTGGTGGGCGTGTCAACTATTTACAGATTGCACACAGTAAATAAATTGATAATGTGTGCTCTGATTTCGCTGAAGCGAGTGCCGGCGCTGAGGGCTTTGTGCAAAATGGCAAATTAATTTGCAAATTTACACAATCTAATTTTAGGTCACCAAGGGACACAGGACACAGTCGACCAATTGTTAATTTGTAATTACAATTTTTGCATTATTATAGGCGAACAATTGAAATTAGCAGCGCAATTAGTCGATCCGAGCAAACACAAATATTCGTTACAATTTAATGCCCCAACGGAGACAAAAGCTAATGAGAGGAGTCGCAACACTTTTCCAAACTCCTAGGATTTTACCCTTTTTTTTGCCATTGTGTCGAAGTTTGATTTTGATTGCTCTTGTTTTTGGTTTGGCTGGAAAAGCAATTAAATGAACATTTTGTCTCTTTTATTTGATTTAAACGAACGCAATTTCCATATTTTTACTCTACAGAAAAACAAAAAACAAAAAAAATACGGGACATAGAAACCTCAAAAAGGTGGCTTTTGTGTTTGGCTGTTGGTTTAACAATGATTTGACCAGAATATTATGGCCGTGTTATTGCAGTTTGTCGCCATGGACCTCAATATTTTGGCCATGCACCGAATAAATTATTATTTAAATATAAATAAAATATATGTAGGCGATGGTCGTTGGTATAAATGAAGTGCTGTTGCTTTGCCAATTTTATGCAAGTTTTTTGTGTGCTTTTAATTTACTAGTTTTCAGTTTATTTTTCATACTACAAACTCGTTAGAAGCCTGGCTTTAAAAAATCAGACGAAACTTTATGGGAAAAAGGGGAGAATACTTTAGACAAATATTAAATTTTAGTTCTAGCTTGACTTAACACTAGTTTTATTTACCGTCTTTTTTGTTTGGTATTTCTGCAGAGATTTTACATGTACAGCGTGTTCTGTTTTTTTTTTTTGGTCGAAATAGGCTAGTTTTCTCTTAATTAGCTTGGTTAGCATTTTTCACGCCACTTAAACAGCTAAATATGTGAAGTTTTTTTATCCATATTTTTACTTACTTAAATGCTAACGTCAAAATGGTATTTGGTTGCCCTTTTTTGTTGTCTCTCTTAACTGGCAATTAGTTTAATTTGCCAAATCCTGTACTATATCCGCTGCAACGAGAGGGAAAGAGAGAAAAATCGATTTGCGTTTAGTGCGATTTAAGCTCATTAATAAATAATGTTGAAATGTGCAATTTAAATTAATTAATGCAGGCATGTAAGTGTGTTCCACTAAGCTATTAATTTGCAAGGGACTCGTTTTATATCCCTTTATTTTATTCGGAACCAGGTCAGACTGTGGATATAGATTTATCATAAAATATATATGGTTTTGTATTTATAAAAATTCGCTCCAAATGCATTTGGATTTGCATTCAATCAGCATAATGCCGCGCTGAATGCCCCATTCATTTCTATTTGTATTTTTTTTTTATTTAAATGCACCTCCTACTACATTCTATATTCCATTCGCATTATATTCGTTGCATTTATATAGGTTCTATATCGAGATCTATTTCTATATGGGAGTTGAAGCGTCAAAAGCTCGATTCAAATGCCAAAACACTTCACATACGCCGCGGTGAGCTGTGGCTCCGGTCGCTCTCTCTTTCGCAATAACCTCTTCCACTTGTCACCGTCGGAAAATGCTCGGCATTGACTCCACCTCTAAGCACGATTTTCCCTGCTTTTCCCCGGCTTTGGCGCTGATTTGAGCCGACACTTTATGCACTTTGACTTGCCTCTGACAATTGCAGCTTTTGCATAAATACATTTTCAGCATTTTCCACACACACACACCACACACCATATACTCCACTTGAAGTCAAGTGGTTTGTGGAACTTCTCGCTCGTCTGCCACAATAAAATACTTTCGAAATTTGTATCTATGAATTTTTCGTTTGCATTTCCCCCGCTAAGCTTTGCCCCTGCGCTTCGCCTCGGAAAAACTCAATTAACGCTTATATTTTCGCCGCCGTTTTTGGGTTTCCTTTCACAAAATGTGACACGGTCGTTTGAGCTTTATGTTGACCGCTTGTTGTTATGTTTCATTACCTAATAAACATTTTATGAGAGCGGGTTGTTGTTGGGGGGGAAAACAGAAAGACAGACGACCGGCGGAGCAGCCAAATTGGTAAATTGTTTGAAAAGATGCATTACACACAGCTCGCTGGGGCAGAGTCAATGGCCATCAGGCTCTTTTCCCTTTCTCCCTCTCTGTTTTCCGCCCAGTTTTTCGTCGCTTTTCAACCATTTTTCCCCTCTGTGAACAAACCATTTTGGCCAGGCCGTAATTAACAAGCTGCAAAACGGCTCCAATGGGCTGGCAATGAGTTTTCCGACATTATTTTTTACTCGTGGGTGGTTGGTGTGAGGCCAAAGAGTTGATTAACTTTCCCAGGTAAGTTGAAGGGTCTTGAGATTTATTATTTTTAAATTCATATTTTGTTTATTTTACATTAAATATGAGAGTTACATATTAACTGAATTTTTTAAAATAAAAAGTGTTTAATTATTAATTAATTTTGCATAAATCAATTTAGGGTTCATCTTTATATTTTACGTGATTCTTGTGCCAATTAAAATATGTAAATTGATTTATTAGAGTATTTAATTATCGTTGAGATACTATCTTACCGAAACCCCTCCATAAAGTCACTTAATGTTTGACCCCTTGACTCCCATGTTGTCCGCCTCCAAGCCCTTGGACTCCTGATAGTCCTGATGGCTTCTGTTGGCCCATAAAACAAGCTGCTTCCGCCCGCCATAAGGTGCGTCAGGATGCTGCCCGTGTAATGCTACTCTACCTTTACTTTACCTGCACCCCCGCCTTCACAGAACAACCCTCTGCGCATCCCTGCTTTGGGGGCTTGCTCTTGTATTTATGCCTATGAATATTTCATTTAATTGAAGCGCATTCATTACCAACCACAGCAACAACAACAACAACACCCACTTGGTGATGCTATCTCTCTTGCACGGCCATCCACCAACCCACTTTCGCCGCACTTTCGGCGTTGTAATTAAAATAAATTTATTACGTAAAATGTTTTGCCAAAAAATTTGTCGAAAGTTGTGGCTTGGCCCCATGGCGTAATAAATAATGCTGAAGGTGTGTGTGTATGTGTGGATGCTGCTGGCGTATGTTTGTGTGTGTGTGTGTGTGTATGGCCAGGTGTGGACAATTGTGGTGGAGAAATTAGGACTGGAAAGAGGAGTAAACTTGTTTCGCTCTCTAAACAAAATTAATGTATGTTCTAGATGTAAATATCAAAATATTTTATTTTTTTAAATTTCTTTAAATACTTTCAGGTGTTTTGAAATAAAATAAAAATAAATTCTAAAATAATGATATATTATATCTTTTCCCATTTTTATGTGTAAATACTAACTCACTTAAAATTGAAGTGCTATTATTTTGCCCACAACTGTATAAACCTATCCGTGTAAATGTTTGTTTAATGATCTGTACACGCTTTGTTGCTGCCGTTGTTCTACGGAAATTGATGCGGTTAATATGCTTCCAATTGTTAATTTTTGCATTTCGTTTGTATTTTCCCAAAAACCACAAAATCATGCGAAACCCAAAAAAAAAAAAAATAAAAGAGAAAGGAAAAAACAAATCGCACATACAATTTACACAGGGAATGCAAATAGAAACCGAAAACAAAAAGCTAAATCTAATCAACAGGAATAACAAACCGACCAGGCGAGCAGCCAAACAAATTTAATGGATAACCAAAAATTTATGATTATACCTCTGATTTGGCTAACCGAGATTTGCCATGTTTTTGAAATTAATTTGTTAGACATGGAAACTATATTGTTCGATGCAGGGATTTGTAAACCAATTTTTATTGCAATTTAAATGGTGAAATTATATTTGGGAAATGGGAAAATGGAATATGAAGGAGACTGTAATATATGGCATTCCTTTAAAAAAATCCTTAAAAATATTGTAGTTATATTTTTAAATGTATTTTTTTAAATAGCCTATATTTTCATAAATTGTTTAACATTTTATATAGCAAAATTAGGTTTTATCAATCGTTTAAGAAAATTGCAAGCCTTAGTTTATTCAGTTATTTAAAAAAATAATTATGAAATCCTCTATTTTTTAATATTTATTTTCCCTTATCTTTCAATACATTTTTTATTCCTAAACAATTATGTTTAAACTTCACCACTTTACCTAATTGAATCCAAATGCATTTAATGCTAAGTGCACTTTCCTTTCTTCCTCACAATCAACTTTAGCTCCATCGAAATTTAATCACTCAAACGCTGTTTTGGCGAATTCCTTGGTATCAACACCCTAAACTACGAGAAAATGATATCGAGAACACAGATACACCACCTCCCCCCACACACACACAGGAGGACAGGACTAATTGAAACTCACGGCAAAAGGCAAGCCGGAGAGCTCTGAATTGAAACGAATGCTAGGCGGGGCAGCTGCAATTCAATACAGCGAATGAGGCGAAACACTCGAAATAAAAATGTTTGGCATTGCGTAACGCGCTCTGTGATTTGTGCTCTTTGGACTGGACTTTATTTTGGCCAAACTAGAGGAGAGAAGAGGAAGCCCGCAAATCGGCAATTGGGATTGCGCACAAATCGAGGAAAGCCGGCAGCTGGAAAGCATTGCATACTTTGCAGCGCAATTTCGGGCATTGAAACAACAGCGAAATACTTGGCTCCCACCGTTGTTTCCTTGATTCTCTTGTTGTTTTTTCTATTTTTCCTCTTGTATAAAGTCAAAACCAGGGTTTGGGCCAATATAAAGTGGTTCGCTGAAGAAGGAGCGGGTTAACAAAAGTCTGCCACTGCCTGGTATTGCTTTTATTGCTTTAAACTGGCCCTCAAGTTCCACTTGCCATTCAACTTGGTTCCTGAGTCCTGAGTCCCGAGTCCTGTGTCCCCTTTGGAGGAGTTTCCCTTTGGGAGCCTGAAAGAGGTGGCAGCACAAAAGAAGAAGTGAAGCAACTGCCGCCAGGTAACCCAGGCTCGTCTTCATCTGTAGGATTGGGCTGACACTACGCCAACCCTTTTAACCCATCCTTCAACCATTTTGGTTGCAGTTTTTTGTTAGGGAAAAAGGGATATTTACATTTGCTACCATATTTGCTGGCCAGAAAAGAATGCCACAAAGAGCTCTATGAGTTTGCTTAAAATACAAACATTTTTATCAATAATAAAAACCATTTTTGTGGTCTTAATAGTGAGGAAAATTCAGTTAGTACAAGTTCTTCTTTGTTTAATTAACCCTCTGGTCTGGTTTTTTCCCGCCCTTCCCACACAATGTTCAACCAAAAATCCAGTGACTATACCGCCTTCTCTCTCTCTCTAAGAAATAAAGGCTCAAAAGTTGTCTTTATCAATGATCATTAAGGGTATTTGTGGCTTCGCTTGGACCGCAGCTGTTCATCTTTCTCGCTTTTTCCTTTTGGCCCATCTTGAGTTGGCATATTTTCGTTGGTGGTGCTTTCGTTTTTTTGGGCTCTGCTTTTGTTGCTTTGTGGCCAAAAATGCGGCACACGAACTGCAGGGGAGCTGGAGAAGCCGGAGGAGGAGCACCAAGAGGAGTTGAAAAAACAGGCAACAGGAGACAGGAAAGTAGAGTCTTTGGCCATGGCTTTTGTTTTAATTGAAATGTTTTTGCTCCTCCGCTGGCTGCTGCCTGGCTGGCTGCAGCAACTGCAGCTGCTTCTCTTTTCTAAGCCGATTAGAAGCAGTTCATAATGTATACGGCTAAATATGAAAGCTGGTCAGGATGTTTTGCCCCATTTTCTCGACGATTTTCCACTCCCCGGAGGTTGGGAAAACAATTGTTTTGGTCCACACGCTGCGGAGAGACCGCAATCGCCGCAGTCTCTCTGGCTCACTCTTTCGCTTTGTCTGGGTCTGTCTAATTGAAGCAGCATTTAGCAGATACCATGCCGTAATACGGGGCGTATGCGGAATATGAAACGGAATACGAAGCGGATATCTTATGCATAACAACACAAAAATCACGCATACGCCGTGTGTGTGTGTGTGCCAGAAGAAGAACCGCAACCATAGCTGAAAGTAAATGCCGAGCACTCGGGCATTAAGCTATAGCTGTAGATATAGCTACAGATATTGCTGTAGATATAGCTTTTGCTTTCGCATTCGCATTCGCATTCGCATTCCCAGTCGCAATCGAAATCCTTTTTATGCATTCCATGTGGCATTGCGGCCGACAATGGAGAAAAATCAATCAATTTCTCGTTCGCTGAGATCTTGCGGTTAAGGGGCATGGAATTCTATTAGAAATGCAGGTAAACATCAGCAAGTAGGAGTCATAAATTGAGCGTTTGGTAGGGGAAAATAATAGGAAATATAAAACAGAGTTAGATTGAGGTAATAATTAATTTTTAAGAATATATAAAAAGGAAAGCAAGAATTATTGAACCCATTTTATTCCTTTAAGTGTAGAGCTAGTTTAGATAACCATTTTATGGTTTAATATTTTTTTAAGGTATTTATTCTTTATCTAAAATCAAAATTGCTGAGTTGGTTAAACTTTCTTTAAGGTCTCCAGGTTCCCAGTTATTTTATTTAGTTAAAACTTGTTGCTTTTTTGCAATCAATTTCAATTACACTGCCAGCTTAAAATATAGCAAATATCCTGTGATTTTTATATTGCACTTCCTCAGTTTCTACTACGTTTTACATACACCCCATAATTTTTGCCAGTGTGTTGTGTGTTGGGTTGTGGTGTGTGTGTGTTTTAGGGGGTGTGTGTGTTCGGTTTCGCTTCGGCGTTTCACTTCACTTACAGCTGGCAGCGTTGTTTGATTTTGATTTTGTAAAATATTTTCTGCTCTTGCATTTTACATTTTTAATAGCGCTCGTTCGCTGGCTCCTCTATCCAACCATCCATCTCCTTTCGTTTCACCATAGTTTGTTTTGGTATTTTGCAGTATTTCGACTCCTTTTCATTCTATTTTTTGAAGGAGGAGGAGGAGCAGCAGGAGGATCTCCTGCTATAGTTGTCGCTGCAAGCGATTTGTTGTTTTTCGGAGCAGCCCCCAGAGCTGACTATTTTATGTGCATTTATCTGTGTACATTGGTGCATCCTGCCTCTCTGCTGCTGCTGCTGCTGTTGCATAAAAGGATATACAGATGCAAATTCTATACAGCATAGAAGGGTGTATGTGTGTGTGCCTCCCATTGTCCCGACAGTGAGGAAATTCTATTTTATTTATCCGAGCAGCTTCAGCTGGAAGCAACAGCAGCAGCAGCAACTCTTAGCCAAACATTTCCCACCACTTAAGTGCATAATCAATCAAACTGATTTCTTAGTCGCCTCAACCGATTTCGGATTTTTGGTCTACAGATTTGTGTTGGTATTGGATTTGCGAATGGATTATTTCTTGAATTTAATATTGTTTTTTATTGTTACAAGAACAATTTGTTTGTAATAATTACATTTATGGGGAAATAGGATATGTTTCTTAAGTGGCAACAAGTTATCTCTCAATTGATATTTTATTGTTATTTTATAAATATTATTCTAGCCTTTTTTGAATTTTATAAAAGGTGCTTAAAGGTTACCAATTTAAATGGTTATAAATTTTTAAACATTAAATAGTTCTAAGTATTTTATAATAGAGTTAAAGAGCATTGAAGTCTTAGGCTTCTCCTATTAATTTTAAATTATAAACTCACCCAATTGCTGTTGCGGTTTCGACTGTTGCTGCTGCTGCTGCTGCTGTTGCAGATCCTTGCGCTGCGGTGGCAAAGGAGGTTGCTTTCCTGATTTCCTCAGAGTTCCGTAACGCTGCGCTGCCTGCAACATTTCGTGGGGCGCCAGGGGTTGCGCCACCGCGGAGCCTCCACTTTGTGGCGTGAAACTCTGCTGGCTAAGGGAACTGGTCACCGTCTGGATGTGCGGCGAGTAGCCACTGTAGTCCACCAAGCCACTAAATGCCGACGGTGGTCGCTCCACATAAATCTGCTGCGACTGGGCAGCGGCAGCCAACTGAAGACGCCACAATGCCTCCTGCGACAGATCCCTGGCATTGCTGTAGTTGTTCTCGGTGGAATTGTTGCTCGACCCTGGAAATTAGCACACGTTTATGTTGAGTTATTGTGGCTAAAATTACTAAGCAGCTAGTCACTAGTTAGTTAATACAGTTGTGCATCTATGGCAAAAAAAACAGGTGACGAAAGTAAGAAAAGTGACCAGTGCTTAAGGTAGTACTTTGCGGTGAGTGAGGAAACTTGAAAGTCACAGTGGCTAATTGGAAAATACACACATGGCTATGTATATATAGTAAAGGTACTAAGCCCAGTCATGCCCATCAGGGAGCTGTCCAAAAGAGAGCCACACGTGGTTGCTATTAATATAGCCTGGCTTTCATAATAAAGCAAAGAAAATTACACAAATAAAATAGGAAAATATAATTATAAATAAATTTGGACTAAAAACATATTTTATTTCGTGTTTTTAACTCCTGTAAATTCTTAAATTTTATGTTAAATCTTAAAGCTTCTCTTCTAGAACACACTCTGTCAAATTGGCTAAGACAAATCCCCACAAATATAAATAATATAATTTCAATTCCATTTCAAAAGCATAAATAACACATTCCAACTCATTAATTAGTGCAATAATACTACTTTTCTTAATTCAAAATGTTGCTTTTATTTAATTTGACTTGCATTTGCTGCTTACGAGTAAAAATGATTCAAACAAAATAACGAAAACTTTCACGGCAAAATTTATGGTAAGATGACCAAAGGGTATGTCCCATGGATCTATCGTCTTCCGGGTCCGCTCCATGGCTTCGCCGTTGCCTTCATTTTCCGTAGAAACGCGATGGTGGCGGCCACTAAAGGTCGAGAGCCTGTGACCAGGATGTCCAATTCGCTCTTCATGCCGTACGTCTGTCGTCCGTACTTGTTTTGGAGGGCATCGAAGAAGGCATTAATCGAAATGGATAGCTGTGAGCTGTCCTTCTTGCCATTCTCCTCGCACAGGGACCTCCAACTGCCGGCATTCCGCCTGGCACGCTGCAGATCCTCCATGCCGTGCCAGACCGTTCCCTTGCCCTCCTCCTCGACCAGAGTTTGACCCTCAAAGAAATTTGGACAGGACACAAAGTAGGCCTCCTCAAAGCGAATCTGACTCCGAAGAATGGTCAGCAGATCCTTGGCATTGAACTCGTTCACCTTGTTGAAGAGCAAAATCTTCGGCTGGCGACTTGAGCGAGTCCTGCCGTAGAACCAATTCTGGCACGCCATCATGGACTCGAAGGTGTCGGCACTGTCCAGATAGACATTGTACATGTCGTGCTTGATGAAGTCAAATTGTCCGGGCTGCTCGAAGGTCTCGATGCCACGCGTGGCACCTGGCGTTAATATAGTGCAATTATCGGCCACGCCAACAACATATTCGGGCCTGTGCCGTCGCAGAAAGTCATAGGCCAATTGTATGCCCAGGGAACCATTAAGCCTCATGGTATAATTGGCGGTGTTCATCGCCTGCTTGATGCTAGGATTCCCCTCGATATAGTCATTGAAGTTAGGAACCTTTTGCAGCTGCACACCGATTTGGTTGGCCTTCTGGGCCAGAACCTCGCAGCATTCCGTTTGGGTTACATTGGTGAAAATACTGGCCTCCGGCTTCATGATCGCCGCCTTGGCCCAGGCTATATCCCGCAAGGAGTTGCTCAGATTCGAGCTCTGCTCCCAACCCAGACTGCTGATGCCTATGGTCTGGGCATGAGAGGCTATATTTGTGGCATCGCTGGCACCTCCAGGACCCACCTCTAGAATAGCAACTTCCACGCCAGCCTTTTGGAAAGCATGAAAAGCCATCACCGTCAAGATTTTGTTATAGGATGGTGGAGGATTCATTTGGGCTAGCTCCATATTGATTTTCCAAAAGAGTTGTGTGAATGCCACTTCCTCCAAAGGCTCACCATCGATCCGTATTCGTTCGCTGGTCAGAAAGAGATGAGGTGAACTGAGGACTCCCGTTTTTACGCCATGACAACGCAATATACTCTCCACGATCCCACAAGTTGAACCTCTTCCCTTGGAGCCAGCTACTTGGATGACGGGTATGGCCTTCAGTTGCTCCCTGCTAAAGCCTGTCTTCTCCAGACACTCTAGAGTTTGTTCTATTGTTGGATCCTGCTCGGATTTGAAGCTCTTGGTGGTGGTTCTGCCGGCAACGGGTTCCAGAGCCTGGTAGCTATTCAGCTGCTTGATGGCATCCAAATAGGCCAAGCGTTCTGGGGTCTGTTCTTCGGGCTTTTCCGGTTCGACAGGAGGAACCGATCCTGGTTGTAGCGAAGATGCTTGACCTGATGTTGGAGCCGGCTTCACCTGCTGCATATTTTGCACCTTCTGAGCCTGGATATCTCTGCCTGCCTGCTGCTTGGCCTGCATGTCCTTGAGCCACTGCGCCTGCTTCTGCTGTGATCCCTGCATGCGATTCATCCAACTCTGTCGCTGCGACTCAGTGGAGGCGCCCTTGAATGCCCCAGAGTTGTCAGGTTCCGGCTTTTTCTGTTGATGCTGCTGCTGTTGTTGATTCCTGGGCATTCCCCCGAAATTCGAAACAGGACTTTGACTAGGAATCCCAAAGCTAGGATTATTGCTCTGATTAAAGTTGTTCTTTGACTGACTCGCGGGTGGATTTCCCCCGCCAGCTGCCAACTTGGCCTTCTTCTGCATTTCCGGTGAGACTTTGGCCATCCATTTCGCCCGCTGATCGGGTATAATGGGCTGGGCACAAGGTTTCTGGTTGCCCAAAGGACTCGGCGTGCCTTCCGAGGGGGGCGGCTGGGAGGGCGTAGGAGTGGCCGCCTCTTGTGGTAAGGAGGATTGCGACGACTGCGACTGCGAGGGTTGTGACTGCGTCTTGGTCTTTTCCTTGGAGAACTCGGTAATGGCCGGCGTGGAGGATTCCTTTGACTGCGGTGCCTTGAAACACGACTTGAAAAAGCTACGGCTGGACAGGATCATCAAGCGGGGACATGGTCTTCGGTAGATCAACGGCAGAAGCGAAGACATTCCAACAATGGCTTTTTCCAGAGACTCAAATGTAAAATTTTTTTTTGGTTTTTCAAGATTTTTGTACGCATTTAATCGTGAAGGTATATAATTAGATATCTGTGTTTGATCTGTTTGGGTTTAAACGTTTTGTTTTACAGTGTCAACCATTCGGACACATAAAGGAAAGGTATAGAAAGTTGTTCTGGTTAAAGGGATAAGGGTTTGTTTTTGAATTTGTGGAATAAAAAAATCCAAAATTTTCCACATTGTAAAAAGTTTCACCAAGACATCAGCATAAGCTCGTCCTCTAACATTTTAAGTTATTTCAATAGTAAGACGTATATTTCAGAGCTCATACTGAAACTCAATTCACCACAAAAAACCCCTAAATTCAAATTTAATTAATTTTTTGTGCAGCAACAACAGAGTGAGAAAAATTAAAATGTTGAATCTTTTTTCCGCTCAAAAAATCATATCAGCTTATCCATAAAAAGTTCACCAACAAAAAACCCCACAACCAAATTTTACTCCAATACCATTTAATTGCTTTTAAATTATTTTCCCTGCTTTATAAATATTTCAGAGTGCAATAACAATTAGTGAGTAAGTATCAACATTGACAAGGTGCTTGCATTTTTTTTTTTTTTTGTTTTTTAGTATGTGCAACATTCAGTGCTTTGTTTTATTTGGTGGTGAGGTGCGAAAGTTAAAGTTGCTCTGTTTTTTTCTCGCTGGCCTTAGCTGAAGTTACCTGTGATGGCAAGTGTTGTAGTTGTTGTGGCGGTTTTGGCGTTACGAGAAGTTGTTGTTATGGTGGTGGCCAATGCTGTTGTTGTTGCCGCTGTGGCTGCGGTCACCAGCGACCTTTCCCTTTCTCTATTTCCCAGATGGCTGCGCTTCAAGGTGGTGTTGTTGTTGGTGTTCTGGGTTATGTTGGTGGTGTTGTTGGTGGAAATGCCGGGAATGGTGGGTTGGTTCGTTAGATTGGCGCGTGCTGTATGTTGGTGCTGCTGCTGCATGGGATTAATGTTGCTGCCGCTGCCGATGTTGCATGTTGCTGGTGTCGCCTCAAGTGGTCCTGCTTCGGTTGCAACCGCACACACAGAGAGCACCCACCAACGATGTGTGTATGTATGTTTGGAGAGTGTGTAAGTGTGTGGGTTGTGTGTGTGTGTGCGTTTCGGGAGCGAGGGCAGAGAAATAGTAATTAAGTTGACGCTTGCCAGAGGGAGGCGCAAAGGAAAGAGAGCAACAAAAGCCAGCGGAACCCCACAATTAAAATGCATTCTTAAAGGGGAGAACACTTGGAGAAAAAATGTCTAGTTTTTTATATTTAAATAAATTCGCTAAGAAAAGCAATTTTATTGAAGAGATTTTAATTTTGTCTTTAAAAAATAAATATTTATTATTAAG